>PITA01018713.1:0-39596 GCA_004023965.1 Spilogale gracilis
TCCATGATTTGTTCAACTATTTTTTCTAGGCTTCTAGCTCTCTCAACTTTGGGGATTCCAATAATTCTGATATGGGAGCATTTCATGGCATTATTTATTTCCCTGATTCTATTTTTATGGGATTTTAGTTGTTTTTTTCCAAGACTTCTCTTGCTCCTCCTCCTCAATCCATATGTTTTCTAAATCACTAACATGATCTTCAGCTTCACTTCCTTAGCTGTTAGCATATTGAAATTAGATTGCATCTCATTAATAGCCTGTCTAACCTCAGCTTTCAGTTCTGTCATTAGAGCTTCTGTCTTGAGACTAATGTTCTTTTCGAAGTTAACCATTGCTTGGACAATTGCTGCCCTGAATTCCATTTCTGACTTACTGTTTATGTTCACTTCCAGTAATTCTGTGACAGGGGTTTCAATCTCTGGTTTTTCTTCTTTTGGTCATTTCTCCTCCGAGTCATTTTGTTGAGGAGTGGTTGAGGGGATGTATAGCTGAAAGTATCAACCACTATCCAGATGAATTGTTCAGTGGAAGGTTTCAGAGCAAGCAGAAGTTACCATAGTCCGGCGCTGGGACCACCACCGCCCCCAATCCCCCAGGGGTGCCGTCAGGGTGCTGCTCGCGGTACAGCGCCCTGAGCCCCACTTTAGGCAGAAGGACCAGGGCCACCAGCACCAGTGCCACTGCCTGCAGAAGCCGCTTCTCCTTCCGTCTTATTGGGGCTAGTCAGCCCCGCTGCCTGGCCCCCATTTCGGCGCGTCTGCCCGTCCATCCATCAGGGACAGCAGCAGCTCGGGCGAGGAGAAGCTGCCGTGGTATGCGCCGTTCCAATCAGCTGTAGGATTTTTATAGATATTTTTTCAGACTCAGAAAGTCCCCTTTAATTTTCTGAGAGATAAATATTTTTAAACACAAATGATTACTGAATTTGACCAAATGCTTCTCTACATCTATTGTGATCATGTTTTTTCTTTTATTCTGTTAATGTAGTGTACTTGAATCAATTAATAGAAGTATTGTACCAATCTTGGATTCCTAGTGTAAGCCTCAGTGGGTCATGATATATTACCATTTATATATTGATAGATTTAATTTGCTATTACTTTGTTTTGAATTTTTGTGCCTGTATTAGTGAAAGTGTTGATACATTCTTTTCCTTTATATCCTCTTAAGGATTTGTTATCAGGGTTTTGCTACACTTACAAAATGAATTGAGAAGCAAATATTTTCTGAAACTGTAGAAGTGTTTGTATGTTAATATGATTAATAAGATTTTCTAGTTCTTTTTTTAGTCTTCGTGTTTTGGTAAGTTGTGTTTTTAAAATAATTTGTCCATTTTACCTACACAGTCAAATTAGTTTGCATAACATTCATAATATAACCTCATTTCATATGATTATAAGATCTATAATGATGCAGAGAATTTGTCATTTCTCTGGATTTATCAACTTTATTAACCTTGCAAAAAACTATTTTCTTTGTTGATTTCTTCAGCTGTTATCAGTCGTATTGGTGTCTTCTATTATATCCATTATTTTGCTTATTTTAGTTTTAGTTTAGTTTTAGTTTGTTTTCATTTCTGGATTCTTAAGGCATAAAATAAATCATCTGTACTTTAATCTTCTCTACTGCAAACATTAAGGCTCTAAAGTTTCCTTTGAGGACTGCTTTAGTCATGTCATTAATTTTAATATGTTGTAATTATTCCATTAAATATGTTTTTAAATTTTCTTTTTAATATCTTCTTTGACCCATGAGTAATAAGATGTTTATTGCTTCATTTTCAAATATATGTATATTTTGCTATATGTAGTATTACTAATTTATAATTTAATGTTATGGTCAGAACATATAATCTTTGTGATTTCAATCCTTGAATTTGTTAAAAACCTTTTTTATGATCCAGCATAGGGTCCATTCTTGTGAACGTTTCACATGAACTTGAAAAGAAAATGTATTCCATAGTTATTAATGGTAGAATTCTGTAAATGTTGTTTTTACTGATTGATAGTTTTGGTATAATCTTCTAGATTTTTTTCCCCCTCTTTCTCTCATTAGTTACTAAGAAAGGTATGTTGTAATCTCTAGCCATAATTATTGATTTGTCTATTTCACTCTTTTAACTTTGCCATATATCACTTCCTGTAATTTAAAAAAACATCATTTAGAACTGTATGTCTTCCAGGTGAAGTGATCTTTTTATCATAAAATTTCCCTCCTTCTGGTGATATTCTTGAAGTTAACATTGTTTAATATTCTAGTTTTTAAAATAGCACAAGTCCAACTTTCTTATACTTAGTGTTTCCATGGTATATCTTTTTTCAAATCTTTGAATTTTAATCTGATTGTATCTTTATAGTCAATGAAGAATTCTTTTTTTTTTTTTTTTAAAGATTTTATTTATTTGACGGAGAGAAACACAGCCAGAGAGGGAACACAAGCAGGGGGAATGAGAGGGAGAAGCAGACTTCCTGCCGAGCAGGGAGCCCGATGTGGGACTCGATCCCGGGTCTCCAGGATCACGACCTGAGCCGAAGGCAGTGGCTTAACCAACTGAGCCACCCAGGCGCCCCTCAATGAAGAATTCTTATAGACATCATATATTTAGGTCTTCATTTCTTTTGGCCCAGTCTGACTGACTCTGGATGTTTGTAGTCATTTCATGTTGGGTAGAAGTGGAGGTCTTTGTTGTCCTTCTACATTTTAAGCAGAAGCAGAACTCAGATGGGCTAATTCTTAATTTTTACTTAACTTAGAGATTACCTTAACAGGACGTCACCCATGATCCTCTCAGATATGGTTAATTATCCTTTATTCATGTTCCAGTAGCATACCGGACCCCTTTACCACCAGTAGCATTGTTCTCATACTGTCTGTTATCATAGTCTGTGACACATACTTGACTGGAAACATTTTGAGAAACAGTTCATTTTTGTTTAGTGTTGTGTCCTTGATACCTAGCATGGCCCCTGGCCTAGAGTAGGGGCTGAATTTTTAATAGTTGAATAAATGGATAATGAATGAGTGCCTTAAGAGATGTAAAATAAGCATGTAACATTCAGTGTATATGTGTCTTATCTGCAAGCTTCTGTATATGTGTGTAGTTTTTATTTTAGATCAGAGGTAAGAGAAGATATTACAGAAGACCACAAAGAAGAGATAAAAATATTAATTGGGCCATGCAGTATGAATAAAATATTCAGGCATAGATGGAATAAGTTATATCAAAACATTCCAGAATTTCCTTTAGAATGCAGTAGTTTCTCAAAAACTGAATTCATTTTTTTATATCTATGTCTTAACAATTTTTCCCTAATTGGGAATTGCCTTCGATGAAGGCAGACACTAAGTCTGTGTTGTTTATTTCTGTATTCCTGGAGTCCAGGACAAATCCTGGCACAATGTGGGTTTTCTTTTTCCCTCTAAAATCCATATATCCACGTAGCACACATATATGTGCATGTATAAATATGAGTAAATGTAATTTTAAATGAATAAATTTAGGGATAGGAAATCTGCAATTATCTTCTATTATTCAGGAAAAATCTGAGGTTCCTAGATGTGAAGTCACTTGTCCAAGGACACAAAGAAGTTTAGGGGCAGGAACAGGACTTTGAAAACTCCTTAATCAGCACTTGTTTTCTTTCACCATAACATGTTTCTTGTCAGCTTTATGGATAGAATTCTGTTATATTTTTAATATTGGCTTTGGATTTCACTTCTGATTTAGATGGAGTATCAGGAACTAGATTTAGCTTCCTACCTGAAACAACCAAAAACATTGGATAAAATCTATGAAATGATGGCTTTCAAAGTACTGAGCATTAAAGAACAGTGATCCCTGAGAGACAGAAAACAGAGGAGGTCAGCCCTAAAATTGTCTCAGCTTACTGCCCTAAGAGGGCCACTGGGTAGTGGTGCAGAGAAAGAGAAATCAGGTGGAGGCCCATGTAGGGAGACACCAAGAGCTAAGGAGACAGAGTTGTGAGTATGAAGCGACTGAGGTGTCCAGTATTAATAGGACAGAGGACAAAAGAGGAAAGAAATACATGGAGAGAATTCCAAAGAACTGCATAGGGTTGCATCTGACTCTTTGACAGAGTATTGTTCAGCATGGGTATGAGGAAGCCACCCAAGGCAGGGGAAGAACAACCCAAAAGCATTAGAGGGGAAGATACCACGTGTGCACAAATGTACCAGAAAAAGTGCTTGCTACCACCTGACTGGAAAACCTAACAATAGTAACTCAGTGCAGTATACAGAAGGGTTGTGCCTCAGTAGTGAGGAATAATTAGCCCCAGACTGAGCATTACTCTATTATCCTTAATCTTAAAAGAAAGGCCCCAAAGGATCAAATTGACTCCAAGTAACTGAAACGTATCCCAGATGACACTAATGAAAATTTAGAGCCATACAAAAATATCCAGCACTCAGTGGGGTAAAATTCATAATTCCAGTATCCAGTAAAAAAATCACTCTGTGTTCAAGGGAGAATAAAGCCCATAAAAAGGAAAAAAAAAATCAAAGGTGATCCACAACTGACACAGATGTTAGAATTAGCTGATGAGGACTTTAAAACCATTATTATAAAGCTGTTCCATGCATTCAAAAATTCAGTAGAAAAATGGAAGATAGGCGGCGCCTGGGTGGCTTAGTTGGTTAAGCAACTGTCTTCGGCTCAGGACATGATCCTGGAGACCCGGGATCGAGCCCCACATCGGGCTCCCTGCTCGGCGGGAAGCCTGCTTCTCCCTCTCTCACTCCCCCTGCTTGTGTTCCCTCTCTGGCTGTGTTTCTCTCTGTCAAATAAATAAAATCTTAAAAAAAAAGAAAAAAAAAGAAAAATGGAAGATAGAAAAAGGAATCAAACTCAACTTCTAGAGATAAAAACACCCTATTTATAATGGAAAATACACAGGATGGAAATAATGATAAATTAATATGTTGCAAAGGAAAAAAAATAAATGAACTTCACCTAGCAGTAGAAACTATCTATAATGGAATACAGAGAGGAAAAAGTAAAAACATTGTCTGAACATTGGTCAGCTGTGAGACAACTTCAGATTGTCTCTTTATGTATAATTGCAGTCCCTGAAGAAAAAGCAAGGGGAGAGAAAAATTTTTGAAGATACAATGATTTCGCCCTCCACCAAATCCCAAAATTGATGAAAACAATGAAGTGAACAATCCATGAAGCTTGAAAACTCTAAGTATGAGAAACATGAAGATAGCTGCACACAGGCAATTCATAATCAAATTGCTCAAGACCAATGATAAACCAGAGTAAAATAAGACACAAAAGTAACCAGAGAAAATAAGACACAGTATAAACAGAGGGACATCGATAAGAAACACGGCAATTTCCAGTCAGAAATTATGCAGGTGAAAGGATAGTGTAGCAAGATCTTGACAGTTATGAAAGAAAACCTGTCAACCTAGATTTCTACACTCAGAGAAAATATCTTTTAAGAAATAATTACCAGCAGACTTGTACTATAAGAAATAATAAAATAAGCTCTTCAGATAGAAAGTGAATGTTTGATACTGGATGAAAATATATACAAAGGAATGAAGAGTATCAGACATGATCATGGTAATTACATAGATAAATACAGATTTTTTTTTAATTTTTAAAATTTTTAAATTAAAAAATCCAGTATAGTTAACATACATTGTTAACAGTTTCAGGTGTACAATATACTGATTGAGTGATTTTATACATTACTCAGTGCTCATCATGATAACTGTACTCTTAATCTAACTCTTCCCCCCACCTACCTGCCCTTGGGCAACCATCAGTTCGTTTTCTATAGTTGATTCTGTTTCTTGATTTGTCTTTTTTTTTCTTTGCCCTTTTGCCTTGTTTCTTAAATCGCACATGACCAAAATCCTGTGGTATTTATCTTTCTGTCATCAATTTATTTCACTTAGCATTATACCTTCTAGACCCATCCATGTTATTGCAAATGGCAAGGTTTCATTATTTTTTATGACTGCTTAATATTCCATTGTGTATATATAACACATCTTTATTCATTTATTGATTGATATGGGCTGCTTTCATATACTGGCTGTTGTAAATAATGCTACAATAAACATAAGGGTGCATATATCTTTTTGAATTAATGTTTTCATAGTCTTTGAGTTAATAGATCATATGGCAGTTCTACTTTGAATTTTTTTGAGGAACCTCCATACTGTTTTCTCCAGTGGCTGCACCAGTCTGCATTCCCACCAGCAGTGCATGAGGGTTCCTTTTTCTCCACATCCTCACCAGCTCTTATTGTTTCTTGTGTTTTGATTTTAGCCATTCTGACAGGTGTGATGTGGTATGTCATTGGGGTTTTGATTTGTGTTTCCTGATGGCTAGTGATGTTGAGCATCTTTCCATGTGTCTGTTGACCATCTGTATGTCTTTGGAGAATTGTCTCTTCATGTCTTTGGCTTAATTTTATATTGGATTTTTGGGTGTGTGTGTGTGTTGAATTGTTTAATTTTTATATTTTGGGTACTAATCATTTATTGGATTGGTCATTTACAATCATCTTCAATTCAGTAGGTTGTCTTTTAGTTCTATTGTTTCCTTTGCTGTGCAGAAGCCTTTTATTTTATGGTGGTCCCAGCAGTTTATTTTGGGTTTTGTTTCCCTTGCCTGAGACATATCTAAGAAATGTTGCTAAGAAATTAGTTCACCTCTAGTGTTCTCTTCTAAGATTTTTATGGTTTCAAGTCTTATGTTAAGGTCTTTAATATATTTACATTTTTTTGTATATGGTGTGAGAAAGTGATCCAGTTTCTTTTTTTGCATGTTGCTATCCAGTTTTTGCAACATGGTTTGTTGAAGAGACTGCTTTTTCCCCCACTGCATATTCTCATGTCCTTTGTCAAAGATTAATTGGCCATATAATCATAGGTTATTTCTGGGGGTCCTATTGATCGATGTGTCTTTTTTTTTTTTTTTTTGACAGTACCATACCATGTTGATTACTAAAATTTTGTAGCATACCTTGATATCTGAGATTGTGGTACCTCCAGTTTTGTCCTTTTTCAAGATTGCTTTGACTATTTGGGGCCTTTTGTGGTTCCACAAAAATTTTAAGGTGATTTATTCTAGGTCTGTGGAAAAAATGCTGTTGGTATTTTGATAGGGATTGCATTAAATCCATAGGTTGCTTTGGGTAATATGGACATTTTAACAGTATTCTTTCAGTCCATAAGCATTGAATGTCTTTACATTTGTACTGTCTTGAGTTCCTTTTATCAGTGCTTTGTATTTTTAGAGTACAGGATTTTTACCTCCTTGTATTCCTAGTTATTTTATTAATTTTGGTACAGTTATAAATGGGATTGTTTTCTTAATTTCTCTGCTACTTATTAGTATATAGAAATTAAATGGATTTCTGTTTGTTGACTTCATAACCTGCAGCCTTACTGAATTCATTTATTCTAGTAGTTATTTGGTATAGTCTTTAGGGCTTTCTATATAAAGTATTGTGTCATCTGCAGATAGTGGAAGTTTTACTTCTTTCTTAATGATTTGGATGCCTTTTATTTCTTTTTTTTTCTGATTGCTTGCTAAGACTTCCAGCACTATGTTGACTAAAAGCGATGTGAGTCGACATCCTTGTCCTGTTCCTGACTGTAAAGGAAAACTCTCAGTTTGTCCTCATGAGTATGCTGTTTGGTGTGGGTTTTTCATATATAGCCTGTATTATGTTGAGGTATGTTCTCTCTCAACCTGCTTTGGTGAGGGTTTTTTTTATCATGAATTGATGTTGTACTTTGTCAAAGGCTTTTTCTGCATGTATTGAAAATGATCATATGCTATTTATCCTTTCTCTTCCTGTGTTTTGTCAGATAGATTGACTTGTGAATATTAAGGCACCCTTGCATCCTGGGAATAAAACCCACTTGATCATGGTAAATGATTTTTTAAAAATGTATTATTGGATTGGAATGTACTTCAACTAGTAACTTGTTGAAGATTTTTGCATCTATGTTCATCAGAGATACTGGCCTCTAATTCCCTCTGTGTGTGTGTGTGTGTGTGTGTGTGTGTGTGTTTTTCTCTTGTAGTGTCTTTTTTTTTTTTAAGATTCTATTTATTTCAGAGAGAGAGAAAGTACACGAGTAGGCAGAGCAGCAGACAGTGGGAGAGGGAGAAGCAGGCTCTTCCCTGAGCAGGGAGCCCAATAGGGTACTCGATCCCAGGACCCTGGGATCATGATCTGAGCTAAAGGCAATCGTTTGACGGACTGAGCCACCCAGGTATCCCTTTTGTAGTGTCTTTATCTGGTTTTGGGATTGTGGTGATGCTGGCTTCATGGTATACATTTGGAAACTTTCTTTCCTCTTCTATTTTGTGGAATAGTTTGAGAAGAATAGATTTTAACTGTTCTTTAAATGTTTGATATATTTCATCTGTGAAGCCATCTAGTCCTGGACTTTTGTTTGTTGGGAGTTTTTTGGTTATTGATTCAATTTTTTTGCTGGTTATCAGTCTGTTCAAATATTCTATTTCTTCCTGATTCAATTTTGGGAGTTTATGTGTTTCTTGAAATGTATCCATTTCTTCCAGATTGTCCAACTTTATTGTATTATCATTTTCCATAATCTCATACAAGCCTTCATATTTCTGTGGTGCCAGTTTTTATTTCTCCTCTTTCATTTCTGATTTTAAGTTTTCTCTGTCAATGAGTCTGGCAAATGGTTTATTAATTTTGTTGATAGTTTTAAAGAAACAGGTCCTTGTTTCATTGATCTGTTTTCCTTTTTTTTTTTTTTTAAGTTCTACTTCCTTTATTCCTGGTTCAACTTACATCCTTTTTATGGCTTTGGTTTTTTCTGTTGTTGTAATTTTTCTAACACCTAAAGGAGCTTTGTTACATTGTTTATTTGAGATTTTTCTTGCTTCCTGAGAGAGGCTTGTAATGCTATGAACTTCCCATTTAGAACAGCTTTGGCTGCATCCCAAAGAATTTGGATCATTGTTTTCATTTTCATTTGTTTTCATGTGTTTTTAAATTTCCTCTTTGATGTCTTGGTTGACCCATTTAACTGAATGTAATGTAACCTCCATGCATTTGTGTTGTCTATTCTGGAGAATTTGTTCCATGTGTACTTGAGAAGAATGTATATTCTTTTGTAGGATAGAATGTTTTGAATATATCTGTTAGATTCATCTGGTCTAATGTGCCATTCAAAGCCACTGTTTCCTTTTTAATTTTCTGTTTGGATGATCGGTTCGTTGATGTAAGTGGGGTTTTAAAGTACCCTACTCTTACTGTATTACTTTCAATTACTTCCTTTGTTATTAGCTGTTTTATGCATTTGGGGTGCTACATGTTGGGTGCATAAATATTTACAATTGTTATATCTTGTTGGGTTGTTCTCCTTATGTTTATATAGGGTCCTTTGTCTCTTGTTAGTCTTTGTTTTAAAGTCTGTTTTGTAAGTATTGCCACCCTGGCTTACTTATCACTTCCATTTGTATAATACATGTTTCTCTATCTCTTCAGTTTTAATCTGCATGTGTCTTTAAGTGTGAAATGAGTCTCTTGTAGATAGCGGATAGATGGCTCTTACTTTATTATCAACTCTGTCACCCTATGTCTTTTGATTGGAGCATTTAGTCCATTGACATATTATTGATAAGTACGTATTTATTGACATTTTCTTCTTTGTTTTATGGTTGTTTTTGTAGTCTTTGCTGTTCCTTTCTTCTCTTGCGCTCTCAGGGCTTGCTAGATTTCTTTAGTGATACATTTAGATTCCTTTCTCCTTAATGTTTTGCGCACCTGTTACCAGTTGATTTGTGGTTACCATTAGGTTTATATATAACATCTTATGCATATTACAGTCTGTAGTAAGTTGATGGCTGCTTAAGTTTGAACTCATTCTTCTGTCTTCTCCCCTCCCCCCATCTTTCAGGTATATGGTACTATAATGCAAATGTTCTTATGCATAACATTGTCATTGAGTTCTCTTAGTATATTTTCACTAATCATTATTATATTTTCTCTGTCCAGTTTGATTACTTCCAGTTTCTGTCTTTCAGATCACTGATCTCTTCTGCTTCATTTAGTCTACTATTTATTCCATCTAGTGTATTTTTAATTTCATGTATTGAATTCTTCATCCCTGATTGGCTCTTTTCTATGTATTCTAACTTTGTTGAGGGTCCCACTGAATTCCTTCATTCTTTTCTCTGGTCTAGTGAGTATATTTATGACCATTACTTTCAATTCTTATCAGGCAAATTACTTATCTCTATTTTGTTTATCTGTCTGGCTGTGATTTTTGTCCTATTCTCCTGTTCTTTATTTCATTTGAAACATAGTCATCTGTTTCTTCATTTTGACTAACTTGATGCTGGTTTCTCTGTGTTAGGAAAATTACGTGCATCTTCTTCTCTTTCAAGTAGTGGCCTTATGAAGAAGAGGCACTATAGTACAGTGTCCCAGTTTACTGGAAACTGATACTTCTGGGGGTGTCTCCTCTGTGTGATATGTGCCCTCCTATTGTGGCTAAGACACAGTTGCCTTCAGGTCAGTTGTCTGCAATGGCTTCCTTTGCCTCCTTTAGGCAGGGTTTGGTCCCTATGTTAGGGCCATTCTTGGGCTCTCTGCCTTACCCTTCCATTTTCAGACCAGCCATTTGCCAGGTGCAGAAACACCAAGCTGCAGGGCATTTCTCCTATGTTGTCCCCCAAGAAGTTTTCATTGGTAGACAGGGCCTGTAGTCAGATGAGCTCTCTGCCCCCCAGCCACTCCTGGGACTGTAGGCAGACCGATGCTCATGGTTACCTTCTCTTCTTCCCTGGGTAGGAGTTACTTTGGCATAGTGCTGGCCCCTGTCTGGGCGGCTTACACTCTGCAATGATTGTGGCACTGCTTTGGATGGACTTCAAATGTTGGAGGGTGCAGATCTACAGGAAAATGCGGGGGTGAGGTATGTGTTGTCAGCATGGTCTGCCCAGGTCCATTATGGGAGGAGACCTGTAGCCACCCTGGAAAACTCCTGCTGAAGCTGGGATGGAGGACAAATGTCCACAGGAGTACTTGTGGGCAGGGTGCACTGTTAGCAGGCAAGGTGGAGAGTGTTCTTGCTGCACTCATTGCTGCAGGTATTCATGTGTCTAGTCTGTGAGGTGGGGAATAAAGTGACACCTGCTAGGTCTTTTGTTCTTGAAGTTCCCAGAGATCCCTGCCGGTCTAGCACATGCATTAAGATTAGTAAATAAATCTTCACATATACTTCAGGCATTTTTCAAATTGCTGTTTTTATGATGTATCTCAGTGGGACTGTTTAAGGGTGGGGAGTGAGTTTCCTATCTCCCTCCTAGCTCATCCCGGAGCCACGTTGCTGATTTTTTTAAAATTCCAGGTGTTAAGCCCTACTGATTTTAAGAAGTCATAAAGTTAGGCCTCTCTGATTTTCAAAGCCAAATAGCATGGGGATTTTTCTTTTCCCATGCCTGGGATGCCTGGTCTGAGAGTCGGTCTGTCTTTCCTTTCCATGCCCATGGCATCCCTCCTTCCCACAGACGGTCCCATGGGTTAGTTTGGCTCCCAACCATGTCCCCACCCTTCCTACTCTCTTTGATGTAGCTTCTTATCTACATTTAGCTGTACAGAGTCTGTTCTGACAGTCTTTGGGTTTTCTGGGTTATTTACACTGTTGTGGGTCTTATTTAGTATGCGTGAGCATAGGATCCTCCTACTTTGCTGTCTTTTCCAGAAGTAGTCTATAGATCATTTTCTTATTTGAATTTCCTTAAAAGGTAATGGTTTGAACAGAAATAAAAATCACCTAGTGTGGGATCTATATGTGAAAGCAAAGTGTGTGAGAAAGATAGCACAAAGATCTGAGAGGAGAAATGAAAATATACTATGCATGAAATGGTATAATATTTGAATATAGATGGTGAAAAAATCTATTTTTTACTAAAGTTTATTAAAGTTACTAAGAAACTATAAAAACTAAACAAAAACCAAATTATAGCTAATAAAAACTCAACAGTGCCACTTAAGAGTAATTACAAGAATATCAGTTAATCCAAAATAAGACAAAGAACAGAAAAAATTAACAAGGAACAGATAGAACAAGTAGCAAAATAATAAAATGAAACTTAACCACATAATCACATTAAGTCACGTAAATACATCAATTAAGAGGTACAGATAACTGGATACAAAAAGCAAAACCAAACTATATTGCCTGTGAGAAATGTACTTTTAAAGTATTATATAATAGTAAAGGCTAGGAAAAGATAATGTGCAGTAGAAAAAATTTAAAAAGATAGAAAAGATCAATAGAACAGAATAGTGAGTCTAGAAATAGATTCACACTTAAAAGGATAACTGTTTTTTGAAAAATGTGCAAAAGCAATCCAGTGAGGAAAGGATGGTATTTTCAAAAAAAGATGTGGGAACAATTACATGTTAAGATGCAAAAGAACAAGCTCTAATGTATACATCATGCATATATAAAAATTAACCCAAAGTGCATCATTGACATAAACCAAGAGCTATAAAATTTCTGGATAAAAATTTTGTTACCTTGGAGTAGATATAATACCAAAAGCACAATTCATAAAAGAAAAAAATTAATAAATTGTACTTCATTAATTTAAAAACTTTTCCTTTTGGTAAGACACTGTTAAGAGAATGAAGAGACAAACCAGATACTGCGAAAAGACTTTTGCAGATCATATATCTGATCTTCATACATTTATCCAGAATGTATAAAAACATTCAGAACTCAATAATAAAATAAGTAACCCAACACAAAAATAGGTAAAAGTTTTTAACAGACACTTTACCCAAGAAGATCGATAGGTGGTAAATAAACGTGATAAGATCATCAATGTTGTTGGTACTTAGGGAAAGGCAAATTAAAACTGCAAGACAATCGTACGTTCCTTTGAGAATGGTTAAAATTTGCTGGGGTGCCTCAGTGGCTCAGTCAGTTAAGCATCTAAATTTTGATTTTGGCTCAGGTCATGATCTCAGGGTCATGAGTTGGGCTCCATGCTCAGCTGGCATGGGCATGATCTCCCTCTGTCCCTCCCCTCCTGTTCACGTGCATGCTGTCTCTCTCAAATAAAAATAAATGAAATCTTTAGAAGAAAGTTAAAATATAAAATACTGACTGTATCAAGTGTTGGTAAGGATGTAGAGAAACTTGAGTTCTCCATTGTTGGTGGAGGTGTAAAATGTTTAACCAATTTGGAAAACAGGTTTATTGTGAAACTTCTTAGCAACTGCCTATCATGTGGTTCAGTCATTCCACTTAAGAGAAATAAAGGCATGCATCCATACACAGATTTGTATGTAAATATTCAGAGCCGATTTATTCATATTATTTATATGCATGACAACATGGATAAATCTCAAAATAATTATGTTGAGTGAAGGGAGACCAAAAAAGAATACATGAAGTATAATTCTATTTATATAACATTCTAGATAATACAGACTAAGCCAGAGTGACAGCAGATCAGCGGTTGCCAGAATGGGAAGTGGTGGGAGGTGGAATTACAAAGATACATATTAAGTTCACTAGGGGTAATGGATATGTTTATTATTTTGTTTGTGGTGATGGTTTCACAGGTGAATATGTGACAGTTTCTCAAATTTAGCTCTATAAATATGTGTAATTATATGTTAATTTCTTTACCTGTTTTATTGATATAATTATTGCAATTGAAACTTTCATGAGAAACTCATTTTTATATCTCTGTTTAGTATGAGAGAGATACTAAGCAAAACAAAATTAACCATGTATGGAAATATTTTTTATCACTTTTTTATATCTACATGGAAATAAGGCTGAGTTATACAGCATGATTTCAGACCCAAAGATAGAGAATAGAAAAATGTTGGTTCAAGAAACCTGAAACTTTAGCTCATCCTGGCACTTTTTCAGTATGGGTAGTTGGAGCCATGTATTTTTGTAATGATGAATGTAATTGTTGAATGAATTTGAAGACTTGGAACTAAAGTAGTGATCAGTGCAAGCTATGTGGAGCTCAATTATAAATGAATGAAATTGTAATTGTAAGTTGCTTAATATAGTAATTATTGAGGCAGATGTACAGTAATTAGTTTATAGCACCAAGATTTTACTTTGTAATTTT
This sequence comes from Spilogale gracilis, assembly GCA_004023965.1. Lineage (NCBI taxonomy): Eukaryota > Metazoa > Chordata > Mammalia > Carnivora > Mephitidae > Spilogale > Spilogale gracilis. Next base: position 14,138 of record PITA01018713.1, read on the forward strand.
TTAATTTTTTAATTTTATTTTATTATATTTTTTAAATTTAATTTTATTTAATTTTATTTAATTTTAATTTTAATTTTTTATTTAATTTTATTTTTTTATTTATATAATTATTTTATTTAGAGAGAAACACAGCCAGAGAGGGAACACAAGCAGGGGGAGTGAGAGAGGGAGAAGCAGGCTTCCTGCCAAGCAGGGAGCCCGATGTGGGACTCGATCCCAGGTCTCCGGGATCATGACCTGAGCTGAAGGCAGTCGCTTAACCAGTTGAGCCACCCAGGAGCTCTACTTTGTGATTTTTAAAAAAAAATACCTTTCAAAAGAGAAGTAGCTATGGGCAGGCAGAATTGGATGTGGAATCTGAAGTGTTTTTAGGACTTTTCTGCATCGAAGCAGGGCTGGTATGCTGGCGGGAATGCTAGTGACAACATTTGGGCTCAGGAATCACAGGGAGCAGTGTGTAGTAGTGAAAGAGCTAGATGATGACACTGGGTGATGAAATATATGACTTTTGAGTGGGTCGTCAGTGTGTAAAGGAACATCTGTGTCAATACATGCAAGCATTACTACTGATTTGCTGATAGTCAACTGACAAGTGGCAACAAGTAAGCAAAATTTTACATCACCTTCTCAGACTGTCCATAGTTTCAAGATGTAGAATGTGAAGTCATACCCAGGAGATTTGGGAGTTGGGCAAACTTGGGTTGGAATCCCAGGCTCACCACCTATCATGTGTAATCATTAGCTAGATGTGTGGTTTCCTTTTTTATAAGGTGGAAATAAAACCTATCTTTTTAAGGTGATCAAGCTAGCAGAGATGACGTATGTGAAGGACCCAGTACTCCAAGACACTTTATGTGAGTGGGGATTCACTCTAGGCTGTTAAAACAGTCCTGAAACTCGAATGGCCCTTTTAACACCCTCAAGCTATACTTTGCAGGGTTCTTATAAGAATGCAAAAGAATTAGAAGTATTTTCTGTAAAATGATTCCTTATACATGGCACAGAGTAGGTGCTCAATAAATGGTATTAGTATATCTGTTATTAAAGAAACTTGTAAGGATCTGAATGAGAATTTAGAAGACCTGATCCTAGTTGCAGCTGAAGCATTAATAACAGCTGTGTTCGTTCCCTCCAGCAACTCCCTTATTATTTGTCTTTTTGAGCGAATTGCCTGCAATGCCCGCTCCACCTTTGGCATTCTGTAGCTTGCTTCCCTTTTCTGTTTTTATTTTTTTATTTTTTTAAGTTGCAGTATAGTGGACACACAATGTTCCATTAGTTTCAGGTATACAATATAGTGATTTGACAAGTTTCTGTGTTACACTATGCTCACAAATGTACCATTTGTCACTGTGTAACACTGTTACTTCATTGACTATATTCTCTGTGCTGTACCATTTATCTTTGTGACCCATTCATTACTTGGCTGGAAACCTGTATCTCCCTCTCCCCTTCACCCATTTTTTTCCTACTCCCCCACTCTGGCAACCATGTTTGTTTTCTGTTTTTGTTTTTTAGATTCCACCTATATGTTAAATCATATGATATTTGTCTCTTTTTTTTGTCTGACTTCTTTCACTTAGCATGATACCCTCTGGGTCCTCCACCCGTGTTGTTGCAAATGGCAAAATTTCATTATTTTATGCCTGAGTAATACTTCTTTGTGTGTATACCCACACCACATCTTTATCCAGTCATCTTTGGGTGGACATTTGGGTTCATTCCATATCTTGGCTATGGCAAATAATAATGCAGTAACATAGGGATGCATATATCTTTTCAAATTACTGTTTTTGTTTTCTTTGGGTAAATATTCAATAGTGGAATTATTGGATCATACGGTAGCTTGGGATTTTTTTTTTTTAAGATTTTATTTATTTATTTGACAGAGAGAAACACAGCTAGAGAGGGAACACAGCAGGGGGAGTGAGAGAGGGAGAAGCAAGCTTCCCGCGGAGCAGGGAGCCCGATGTGGGGCTCGATCCTGGGTCTCCGGGATCATGACCTGAGCCGAAGGCAGTCGCTTAACCAACTGAGCCACCCAGGCGCCCCGGTAGCTTGATTTTTAATTTTTTGAGGAAACTGACTACTGTTTTCCGTAGTAATTATACCAATTTACATTCCCACCAAGAGGGCAGAGATTCCTTTATCTCCGTATCCTCACCAAACTTATTTCTTGTCTTTTTGACACTAGCCACTTTGAATGGAGTGAGGTGATATCTTGCTGTTTTGATTTGCATTTCCCTGATGATGAGTGATGTTGAGCGTGTTTTCAGGTGTCTGCTGGCCATCTGTAAGTCACCTTTGAAAAACAGTCTAGTCAGATCCTCTGCTGTTTTTTTAAGCGAGAGTTCTGGGGGGTTTCTTGGTGTTGTATATGCTTTTTGTTTGTTTTTTGCTTTTTTGGATTTTGGATATTGGTTAATATTCCTTATTAGATGTATTGTTTGCAGATACTTGCAACTCTGGAGCAGGTTGTCTATTCATTTTGTTGATGGTTTCCTTTGCTGTGCAAAAGCCTTTTTATTTTGGTATAGACCCAGTAGTTTTTGGTTTTGTTTCCCTTGCCCGAAGGGACATAGCTAGAAAAATGTCCCTAAGGCTGATGTCAAAGATTATTGCTTTTTTTTTTTTTTTTTTGTGGTAGTTCTATGGTTTAAAGTCTCATGTTGAGGTCTTTAACCCATTTTGAATTTATTTTTGTGTAGGGTATAAGAAAGCAGTTCAGTTTCATTCTTTGCTTGTAGCTATCCAGTTTTCCCAGCGCTATTTATTGAAAAGACTGTCTTTTCCTCCTTTATTGTAGATTGACCATATACGTGTAGGTTTATTTCTGGATTTTTATAATGTGTTCCATTGGCTTATGTGTCTATTTTTTGCCCATACCATAATCTTTTGCTTATTATAGTGCTTGGTAGAATATCTTGAAATCCACATGTTCACCAACAGATGAGTAAAGAGTATGTAATACATATCTCCAGTGGAATATTACTCAGCCATAAAAGAATGTTATATTCTCATTTGCAACAGCATGGATGGTTCTAGAGAGTATAATACTAAGTGAAATAAGTTAGTTAGAGAAAGATAAATACCATATGATTTCATTCATTTGTGGAATTTAAGAAACAAAATAAATGAACAAAGAGAAAAAGAGACAAAAAAGGAAAACTTTTAAATACAGAGAACAAATTGGTGGTTACCAGAATAGAGGTGGGTGGGGGATGGATGAAATAGATGAAGAGAATTAAGAGCACACTGATCTTGATGAGCACTGAATAATGTATAGAAATGTTACATCACTATATCATGCACCTGAAATGAATATTACACTGTACATTAATTATACTGGAATTAAAATATAAAATAAAAAAAAGAATATCTTGAAATCTGAGATTATGATACTTCCAGCTTTGTTATTTCTCAAGCTTGCTTTGGCTATTCATGGACTTTTGTGGTTTCAAATTATAGGTTTATTCTAGTTCTGTGAAAAATGCTGTTGGTATTTTGATAAGGATTGAGTTGATTCTATAGATTGCCTTAGCTGGTCTGGCCATTTGAACAATACTGATTCTACTCCATGAGCATGGAATATCTTTCTGTTTGTGTCTTCAGTATTTTATAGTGTTTAGAATACAGAGTACAGATCTTTCACCTTTTGTTTAAGTTTATTTCTAGATATTTTATTCTTTTTGTTACAATTATAAACGGAATTGTTTTCTTAATTTCTCTTGCTGTTCCTTCATTATTAGTGTATAGAAATGCAATAGACTTCTGTATGTTAATTTTTTTATTTTGCAACTTACCTGAATTCATTTATTGAAATAGTTTTTTGGGGTTTTTTGTGTATAGCACCAGGTCATCTTCAGATAGTGAAAATTTTACTTCTTCCTTACCAATTTGGTTGCCTTTTTTATCTTTTCTTGTCTGATTGCTATGGCTAGGAGTCCAGTGCCCTTTTTTTAAAAATAATAACTTTGGGGGCACCTGGGTGGCTCAGTTGGTTGGGCATAAAATAATGAAATTTCTCTCTGTCAAATAAATAAAATCTTTAAAAAAATTAACTTTGTATTTTTTCTTTTTTCATATTTAAAGAGTAAAAACTCAGTGAGAAGAGAATGAAATCGTTTTTCTTATCCAAATCCTTACTCTCAACTGTCTCCTGTGTCTTCTTCAGGAAGAGTGTGTGTGTGTGTGTGTGTGTGTGTGTGTGTGTGTGTGTGTACTTTTTCACAGGAAAAAATACACAGGTCATTCTAAACATACTGTTCTAGATCTTAATTGATTTTTTCACCCAAGTAACAGTTCATCTTGAAGATTTTACCATGTCATGAAGGTCTGTCTGCTACGTTTTGATTTTTGTCAATGACACAGTAGTTGATATGTTATATTCCTAATGACTAGAAGTAGTATACTCATTTAATTAGTCTTCTATTAATGGACATAAAGCTTATTTTTTCCTCTGCTTTAAAAAACAATGCAGTAGTCATTTATCTCTGCACATTCTTTTTTCCATATGCATAAAATTTGTAAGATGTATTTTTAGAAGTTGAATCTCTAGGTCACAAGGTATGTATAGTAAAATTTTGATAATCTCAAAAAGAGGTCCTCCAAAGGGAATGAACAAATTTCTGTGGCCACTATGTATTTGTAATTATCTCCCCATACACTTACTGACACTGTGATAACTTCATTTTTTACAGAGAGTGAGTTTTTCATTAACACTACTCAGTTCATCTTCTATTAATCACATTTTTTCCTGTAGATATTACTTAATTTGATAAACATTTAGTCTTGTAAAACCTTATTGTGTGTGAAGTAGCATAATGTTAGATGTTTGGAGAAGTCAGAATTCATTAGAAACAGTCTCTGCTACTGACCAGATGCTAACACTACTGAGGGAGGCAGACACATTCTGGCCTCAGATTACCTTTCCCACCTTATCTATTTGTAATTACTTTTGTGAGCACTGTGAGACTGAAAATGAGCGAGTTTCATGAATATTTTAAGTGAGTACTAGAAGTCTCATGAATATGTTAAGTAGGTGTGAGACTTTCCATGAATATATTAAGTAGAAGAATAATTAGCACGGACAGTGCAGGCATAGCTCTCTAACCTCTATCTCTTGCATGCTCATTTGCACTGCTATGAGGTAGTATAAGGAGATCTGATTGGGGATTTATGACTTACCATTTCTCTTTCATGCTTCTTACAGGTTAGCTGACTCACTATCCCAGGTGTCTATAACTTGATTAAAACACTTCTGCATCACTCTGAAAAAGAGCTCCCCTCTGGGAAACAATGATGCTTTAATGAGTGTCAGGATCACAACAGGTAAACATAAATGAGGCTTCTGGAAGCAAATGGAAGGCAGAAGTGAGGAGAGAAGAAGAGAGTTGGCGAGAGACAATAACAGTAATAGCAAAATGCAAGAATGAAGACTAATACTGGTGACATTTAAGTTTTTATAAGCCTTATGTTAAGTTTTTAATTTTTGTCTTTATTAATTTAGGCTGAATGTGCACATGCAGTATTCTTTATCAGAGACACGTTCCTTATTAAATACTTCACAGAAAATAAGTGCTCCGGCCTTCTCTTTGCCTTAGTCTTGGCCCCTGGGTGATGTGATAAGAGCCAGGTCAAGTGTTCTGTGCAAGTAACTGGATACCCCGTAAGTGAGGGAAGAGAAAAATGATTTTTTTTTTCTTTTTGCACACAAAGGGGAAGGAGGCAGCTTTCTTCCCTCTCTCCTGGAAGGTTTCCTCTTGACTGCAGTCCTTTCATGTGCAAATAAAATCACTCCAGGTACTTGATAGCCCCTTGTCTCTAGGATTTGAGACAAAAGGTATCCCAAGGTCAGGGGTTTATTACTTCTTGAAAGGGAAATACCTCAGTAGATAACATTCTCTTCAAGCACCTTCTGATCTAACCTAGGTACTTACCCTAGGACTTAACCCACTTGACTTTTGGGGCAGTTTTAATTTTCAGATCTAGATGTAGTTCAAGGAGAAGTGAAAGTAAGCTTTCCCTCACGAGAGCATATACATTTTTTAAATTAATTTTTATTTTTTCCATACCCCAGCCACCCTATCCCTCTCCCCAACCCTCAGCTTGTTTCCGGAGATTAAGAGTCTCTTATGGTTTGTCTCCCTCCCTGGTCCCATCTTGTTTCATTTTTTCCCTCCTTACCCTCATGACCCCCTCCCCCCCCAAATTCTTCACATCAGAGAGATCGTATGATAATTGTCTTTCTCTAATTGACTTATTTCACTCAGCATAATACCCTCCAGCTCCATTCATGTCCTTTCAAATGGCAGGTTTATAGCTCAGGAGGCTGAGGCTTTTTCCAGGATCAAAGATACATTCTGGGAAGTTTTATTTCCTCGCTCGTTGATAAGGGTGTGTCCTGGCATGCAGTCGCTCAAGTTGTCCCTGATCTTTACTGAGATGCATTGTTTTATGAACCCGTAGAGAATTAGGAATCCATAAACCCATATAAACTTAACTGCAGCTAATTAACTAATTAATTAATTTTTAATTATGTTTTGTGAGTCACCATACAGTGTGTCATTAGTTTTTGATGCAGTGTTCCATGATTCATTGTTTACGTATAACACCCAGTGCTCCATGCAATATGTGCCCTTTCTAACACCCATCACTGGGCCAACCCATCCCCCTACACGCCTCCCCTCGAAACCCATCAGTTTGTTTCTTCAGAGTCCACAGTCTCTCATGGTTCATCTCCCCCTCCAATTTCCGTCTCTTCATTTTTCCTTCCTTTTCCTAATGTCCTCCATGCTATCCCTTACATTCCCCAAGTGAAACCATATAATTGACTTTCTCTGCTTGACTTATTTCACTCAGCATAGTCTCCTCCAGTCCCATTCACGTTGATGAAGAAGCTGGGTATTCATTCTTCTGATGGCTAAGTAATATTCCACGGTGTGTATGGATCAGATCTTCTTTATCCATTCATCTGTTGAAGGGCATCTCTGCTCTTTACACAATTCGGCTATTGTGGACATTGCTGATATGAATTCACATTGGGGTGCATATGGTCCTTCCTTTCACTACATCTGTCTCATTGGGATAAATACCCAGTAGTGTAATTGCCAGGTTATAGAGTAGCTCTATTTTTAATATTTTGAGGAACCTCCACCCTGTTTTCTAAGGTGGCTGCACCAACTTGCACTTCCACCAACAGTGTAAGAGGATTCCTCTTTCTCCACATCCTCTCCAACACTCGTTTCTTGTCAGTTTTTGTCATTCTAACTGGTGTAAGGCAGTATCTCAATGTGGTGTTGATTTGAATTTCTCCGATGGCTAATGATGATGAACACTTTCATGTGTCTCAGCCATTTGTATGCCTTCTTTGGAGAAGTGTCTGTTCATATCTTCTGCCCATTTTTTTAAACTTATTAGGTTTTGGGGTGTTGAGTTTGAGAAGTTCTTTATAGATCTTGGATATCAGCCCTTTGTAGTGTCATTTGTAAATTATCTTCTCCCATTCTGTGGCTTGCCTCTGTTTCCTTGACTGTTTCCTTTGCTGTGCAGAAGATTTTTATCTTGATTGGATCTCAAGAGTTCATTTTTGCTTTGTTTCCATGACCTTTGGAGACGTGTTGCTGTGGCCCATGTCAAAGAGGTTACTGCCTGTGTTCTCCTGTAGGATTTTGATGGATTTCTGTCTCACATTGAGGTCTTTTATCCATTTTGAGTTTATCTTTGTGAATGGTGTAAGAGAATGTTCGAGTTTCATTTTTCTGTATATAGCTGTCCAGTTTTTCCAGCACCATTTATTGAAGAGACTCTCTTTTTTTTCCCCACTGGTTATTTTTTCCTGCTTTGTTGAAGATTATTATTATTATTATTATTATTATTATTATTATTATTAAAGATTTTATTTATTTGACAGAGAGAAACACAGCCAGAGAGGGAACATAAGCAGGGGGAGTGAGAGAGGGAGAAGCAGGCTTCCTGTCGAGCAGGGAGCCCCATGTGGGGCTCGATCCCGGGTCCCCGGGATCATGACCTGAGCCGCAGGCAGTCGCTTAACCAACTGAGCCACCCAGGCGCCCTTTGTTGAAGATTATTTGACCACAGAGTTGAGGGTCCATATCAGGGTTTTCTACTCTGTTCCATTGGCCTATGTGTCTCTTTTTGTGCCAGTACCATGCCATCTTGGTGATCACAGCCTTGTAATATAGTTTGAAATCATGCAACGTGGTGCCCCACGTTTTCAACATTTCCTTGGCAAATCAGGGTCTTTTCTGGTTCCATACAAATTTTAGGATTGTTTGTTCCAGCACTTTGATAAATGCTGATGGTATATTGATCAGGATGCCATTGAAAGTATAGATTGCTCTGGGCAGTATAGACATTTTAATAATGTTTATTCTTCCAGTCTATGAGGATGGGATGTTTTTCCATCCTTTTTGCTGTTTTATGGGGGCATTTAGGCCATTCATGTTGAGAGTGATTATTGAAAGATATGATTTTACTGTCATCATGTTGCCTGTGACTTCCTTGATTCTGTGGATTGTCTCTATATTTCTGTTCTGTATCACTCTTGGGGTCTTTGTCCTTTTATAGAACCCCCCCTTAATATTTCTTGCAGGGACGGCTTAGTGGTCTCATATTCTTTGAGTTTTTGCTGGTCTTGGTAGCTCTTTATCTCTCCATCCGTTCTAAATGACACTCTTGCCGGATTAAAGTATTCTTGGCTGCATGTTCTTATTTAGTACTCTGAATATGTCTTACCAGCCCTGTTTGGCTTGCCAGATTTTTGTGGATAGGCCTGACATTATTCTAATATTCCTCCCTCTGTAGGTAAGGAATTTCTTCCCCCTAGCTTCCCTTAAGATGTTTTCCTTGGTTTTAAGATTCACGAGTTTCATTATTACATGCCTGGGGGTCATTCTGCTTGCACTGATTGTGTGGGATGTTCTCTCTGCCTCTAGGACATGAATACTTGTTTCATTCCCCAGATTAGGGAAGTTAATATATCTTCTAGTCCTGTGGATTCTAAGCTGTTTGTTCCAGACCTCCTTCTGATCCATGTATAGTAATGTATATGTTTCTGTTTTTTTAACTGCTTATGTATTATCCCATTGTATAGAGGTACCATAATTTAACTGTCTCCTTTTTGATAAACATTTAGGTTACTGACAAGAAAGTCTGCTTTTAAAATAAGGATCAGCTACTGGGATGCTAGGCTAGTCGTGGCACAAAGTAAGTCAGTTGGTGAGTGAAAAATGGAACCATTTCAAATTTTTATTTCGATAAACTTTCTTTTATTTATTTTTATTTTTTTCAGTGTTCCAAGATTCATTGCCCATTCCCCATACCCAGTGCTCCATGCAATAGGTGCCCTCAGTACTTTCTTAAATTTTGTTGTTGAAAATCCTCACATAATGATTGTATGGATGGCAATAATCTCGTAGATTCTGCTAGGAAGAGTGAGAATTTAATGTATCTTTGCTGAGAAGAAATTTGGCAGTATATATCAAGCATTTTAAAATGATTTATCTCTTTGGGTCCTGTTATTCCATTTCTGTGGATGAATTTCAAAGTCATAATTCTGTAGAAATAGATTAATGGATGCTTAATAGTGTTATTCACTAATAGAAAAACATGGAAAAAATACTAGTAAAAAAGTAAATTATGACACATTAAGATGACTTAATGGTAGTTTACAGTCAGTATAGCCATGTTTTTAGATTTAGTTGTATAAAAAATGCTTATGATATAATGCCAAATGAAAACAGCTGGTGTGATCTCTTGAAAGATTTTCTTTAAATTTTCAGTTTTCTATAGGAAACATATAATTTTTATGTAAAGGACAAACCTTACTATGATAATTTGTGCTGGAAGAAACAACAGGTGTTATGAAGCAAAGGTCTTTATTAAAGTTAATAAGGTGTCTGAGGTGTCCTTGACGGTGGGGGGCATCATTCGATTTCAGTGTCTCTGGTGAAGAGGGCAGCATCATGGGGAAGAGAGGTCTCACTCTGGATGAGAGGATGAAAGACTCAGTAGAGGACGATACTACAAAAAGTGATGCTTGCCCAGTTGAGGTGTCTTGTGAATTTTTCAAATACAAAGCCCATCTTCCTCTCATCCTCTGATGGCCTCCTCCCATGACTGACACAGAGGATAAAGCCCAAACCTACCACTTTGAAAATATTTCATAGGATTGTACTGTAGGTGAAAGCGCATTTTGGAAAATTGTTCAAACCTCTAAGTTTTGGGGCTTAAAGGCCAGTATGAGTAAAGCTGTTTTACTCTTTGAAGTTATAATGTGAAACAAGGCAGAAGTTCCAGATTTCCAGCAGTTACGAAGTAGTGGACAGGCACAAAATTTTATGTAAGATTGTTCTATTTGAAACACAATTCTTACATGTTACCTATGTCAAAATTCTTGGTATTTTAAAATTAAAAAGATTTTTTTAACTTAAAGGAAAAAGTCTAATCGGTAGTTCAGATAAAACTTGCAGTAGTTTAATTCTATTCCTTTGGACCATGCAGTTAAGACACCTCTCATTGCTTACGTTTGCATCGTCTCGTAGCAGTGTTACCTCTAGGGAGGTTAAAAAGGTCTGTAAGATGAGTAAGAGACCGAAAATATAAAGTGGGTGGCTGTAGTAAAATGGTTTCCCAGTTTCCAGCTATTCACCAAGTGGTTTTTTGTGTGTCCTAACCTCTGCCTTCTTCCCAACCTCCTCTTTTCCCTCCTCCTCCTTCTTCTCTTTCGTTTTTAAAATTTGCTCCCTCCTTAGCCAAATCATGCCATCTTTGTGGAGGCTGGAAATCCTAACACCTCTGTCTTGGGGTACAGAACTCAGAGTCCTTTCTGAACATCTGAAATTGCAGGTGTGCAATTCAAAATTGGTTTCTGGCCATTAGCCTGGAAGGCTGTAAGGCTGAAATTGTTTATGGCTATATTTATAGGCTTGTAGAAAAAACCCTGGGTTGCATTTCTATGTCTTACAGTCAAAGAGTTCTGAATATTTCAATGATTATATCAGATTACCAGTCAGAATCGGATCTAGCAGTAGGTATATGGAGTTATCCTTGGACATGCTAACTTTACTTTTTATTTAACCCGGAAGTAAATACAAGTATTTAGGGAGTAAAGCAGTAGGCACTTTGCAGAAGATGCCAAACTTGAGTTTCTTTGAAATCATTTAGCTGTGGGGAAGAGCTGCCGATGATTAGGACGAGGAGTTGACTTATAAATAAGAAATGAGAAGGGAGCAGCAATATCCTTCTACAGCACAGAAGCTGTGTCTTGAAAAGAAATAAAAGGAATTAATTTAGAATCCGGGGCATCCCACTTTTCATCTGCTCTCAGAAACGGAAATGTGATTGAATACATCATATAGTGATAATACAGGATTTGCCCTTTTCAGATTTTAAGAACGATAAGCCAAGGATAGATTTTGTACCTATCAGTTCAGCTAAAGAAAATCCTCTTACTGTCTTATATTCCGTATATCAGGGAGGGTTCCATGGGAGCTCTGGGATCCCCCTTTCTTTTGTCCCACAGACGTCAATCAGGTTTTTCTTTCTCTCTCCTACTACCACAACACGGCACTATCCAAACAGACTAGTACCACCTTGGAATCCCTTAGACCAATTTCTGTCTTTTAAAGCATATGGAATATATTTGAGATTAATATGTCTCACCTAAAAATCTAAGTGCTATCAGTTTTAAAAGTCAGTTTGTGGACAATCAAGGCCCCGTGGTGACTTTATTTGTACTCATTAGAATTCTGAACTCCTTGAATGATCATTTTTTCTATTTCTGGTTTGACAGCTTGGTCTAGTCTTCCTCTGAGCAAAGTCTCAGTGATACGTGGACATTTGATCCATCACCTGGAGGGTGCATCACATATTGCCTCTTAGGTGTAGCTAGTACAGAATGTAGGTGGTGCAGTATTTACTGATGGAAAGAGTTTTTCGGATTTTACATAGGGAGGAGCACAGAGAAGGTATTATGTTAGAGCAACACAACTGTAATCTACCCTAATTCCTTAATTTAGACACTGTTCCTTTTCGTGTTGGAAAGTACATTGGTTAAAAAAAAAAAAAGGACGGATTACACTGTCAGTACTTTTTTTTTTTTTAAGGATTGATTTTCCAGAGTGGCTACTTCCTCAGTGATTTCACAGAGAAAAACCTTTTGTATAATCTAACAGTACCAATTAGACATGGGCAGTCGTTCAAAGCTGTGGATACCTCTTCTTCTGGTGTCTTTCAGTGTTTGGTGCTGGCAGAGCGAGTTATTCTGAAAATATGGTGGCAGGTAAATACACCCTTGAAATGAGAGGGAGCAGCAGCTCTTTGTGATCTCACAGGAAACAAAATGGGGTTCTAGAATGAGTATTCTGCAGGTACTGGAAGGGGACAGTGGGAGGGGCCAGGAGCACTCTGCAGCTGCCGGTCTGGACCTCTCTGCACTCAAAGCAGTTATGCTTGGTGGGTCCTCTCAAGCCATCTTTGGCTGACTTTGATAGGGATTGGCGATTCTCTCCTTACATTTTCAGAAATATCTTTGCTGAAGAATGATTGATGTAGAGATAAGCTTACATGTAAAGTATACCATTTGGGAAGTTTTGACCTCAGTCTGAAGCCATTACCACAATCAAGTTAATAAAAACTCAACTCCTAGAAGAGTTTTCATGCATTTTTGTCATTCCTCTCACTCGCCCCTCCTTGCCGTCCTCCACCTCCATCACTTGGCAATGACCGATCTACATTCTGTTGCTGTAAGATTAGTTCTCATTTAATAGAATTTTATATGAATGAAATCGCATAGTACATTGTCTATTTTTTTTGGTCTTTGTTTCACTTAGCATGATTATTTTGAGATTCATCCATGTTTTAGCATGTATCAATAGTTTATTCCTTCTCATTGTTGATTTATATCCTGTTGTGTGTATATACCATAGTTTGTGTATCCATTCAAATATTAATGGATATTTGGGTTGTTTCCAGTTTTTGGCTATTGCAAATAAAGATGCTGTGACCATTTGTGTACAAGCCCCTGTATGGATATATGCTTTCATTCCTCCTGCATAAATACCTAGGAGTGGAAGTCGGGGTCATATAGTAGGTCATGTAGTAGGTTAACTTTCTGAGAAAGTGCCAAGCTATTTTTCCAAACTGATTGTACCATTTTATATTCCCACGAGTGGTGTATGAGATTTCTCACCCTTCCATATCCTAAAGGATTCATCATAAAGGATGAACTTTATAATTTGAGCATGCTAATATGCGGGAGGTGGTACTCATTATAGTTTTAATTGTATTACCCTAAATCTCTGACTGTAACAGTGGACTTATTTCTCCTTTCTGTTCTATTCGATTTTGCTTCATATATTTTGCTTGATTTGTTTTTTGCATGCATAAATGTGTGAGGTTGTTATATCCCCTTCATGAATTAACCTGTTCTTCATGATCAAATAACTTTAAAAAATCTTTGATAGTATTCTTTATTCTGAAGTCTCCTTTGTTCAAAAAAATATAACCACTCCAGCGTTCCCTTGATAGTGTTAGCATGGTATTCCTTTATTTTTAGTCTACTAATGTCTTTATGTTTAAAGTATAGTGTTCCTTTTGGTAGCATATAGTTTGACCTTGCTTTTTTATCCAGTCTGACCTAATCTACCTTTTAATGAAGGTATTTAGACTTTTTACATTGAATATAAGTATTGATAGATTAAGTATAAATCTCCTTTCTTTTTCTTTGTTGTTTTATCTTTTCTTCCCCTTTTTCTATTTCTCCTGTCATCTTTTGGATTAATTGAATATGATTCCACTTGGGCTTTTATTGGCTTGTTAACTGTAACTTTATTTAGTGGTGCCTTAAAGATTTATAGCATACATCTGTATTACACCTTTCAAGAAATATTACGCCATTGTGCATACAGCGATGACTCTCAACCTTATATTCTCATTTTTTCCTTCCTGAACTTTGTGTTCTTTTATCGTACATTTACTTTGATACGTTATAAACACCATGATGAGTTGCTACTATTTTTGTTTAAACCAGAGGTTGGCAAACTTTTTCTATGAAGAGCTACATAGTCAATATTTTAGGCTTTGTGTGTGATATGGACTCTGTTGCAACAATTCTCTCTAGTTCACAGTAGCCATAGGTGATACATAAATGAATTGAGAATGACTGTTTTCTAGTAGTAGTTTATTTAAAAAATAGCAAGAAGGATTTGGTCTTTGTCTCTTTGACAACTATCACAAAATAGTACCGGCTGCATAGCTTATAAGCCAGAAATTTGTTTCTCACGCTTTTGGAGGCTGAAAGTCTGAGATTAGGATGCCAACATAATTAGATAAAGCCTACCTTCCAGTTTGAAGAGTTCTTGTTGTACTTTCACATGGCAGAAGGAGCAAGAGATCTTTCTGGAGCTTCTCTGGTAAGGCACTCATTTCATTTATGAAGGCTCCACTCTCATGATCTAATCATTGCCCAAGATCCCCATCTCCTACGACCGTTGCCTTTGGTCAGTTGCATTGCAACAAGTGAATTTTGGAGGGGAGATACAAAAATCCCTACCACAGAATAGTTTGTGGGTTGTAATTTGTTGATTCCTGGTTTTAGTCAATTATCACTGTAAAAATACTACCAAATCTGGAAGACCACTGGATATCTATCTACATACCTATGTATGTAGATTCATATTTTCCTCTTGTACTATATTCCTTCTGCCTAAAGAACTTCCTTTAACATTTCTTGTATTGCTGATCTGCTGGTATTGAATTCTTTTAGATTTTATACGTCTGAAATATTCTTAATTTCACCTTCATTTGCGAAGGTTATTTTTCTGGGTACAGAAGTCTAATTGACAGTTACTTTTCTATTGTGTTTTTTCCCTATTTTTTCAAAGACTTCCTCTTGGGTTTTAAAAATGTTACTTCACTATTTTCTCACTTGTGTTTCTAACCAGGAGTCTGCTATCATTCTTGTCTTTATTCCCGTTCCCGTGTAACTTGTAGCATTTTCTCTGGCTCCTTTTAAGAGTTTTCTTTTTATCATTGGTTCTGAGTAATTTGATTATATGCCTTGATAAAGTCTTTTCATTTCTTTGTGTTTAATATTCATGAACTTCTTGGCTCTATAGATTTATGGTCTCATTTAAATATGGAAAAACCTTAGTCATCATTCTTCAAACAACCACTACAAAAAGCAGATGATACTGTGTTCAGTCATTACTTCCAGCTTCCACAGAATCATGACCATCCCCATAGTTGTGTGAATGAGGATTGCAATCATGAAGAGCTCATAGGAATAATATGCTCCATCTTAACACCGAGGCTCTAAAGGCTGGTCAGTTTGGAGACACAAGGATACCATCATTGTAAGGTCTGGGCTCAGACCCTTCTCCGAAAATGCCATTTTGTGGAGTATTCCCCATGTATCAACACAGTAGTTTGTAAGGGATTTGGGAAACCCCTGCCAGGCTGAGGTCCTATAGCCCTGGGACACCTCCCTTGCTTTGTCATCTGTCCATCATCAGGCCTGGATTTAAGGAATATAAGACACACATTCCTCCTGTCAAGTGCTTCCAAATCCAATATAAGCAAAGGGCTTTAAGAAGCTCAACAACCATAAACCTCCATTCATTTCTTCTCAGTTAATTAGGAGTCAGCCAGCAGGCTGACAAGAGCTAGACTGAAATTTACCTTGGCCTTGGAAAAGCTTTCTTCATAGACAGTAAAAATTAATTGGGTAAATAGAACATCAGGTGGATTATAGGAGAAAAAAAAAGGAGAAGAAAAAGAGACATTTAATCGCTCTCATGATAAAAACAGTCTCTCACCAGCAAATAAAAGCAATCTCCTAGCAATAGAAAAAAGCAGAAAGGGCCGGATGTTTAGAGCCCTGAGTGCTCACCCTATGTCTTTCCTAACTACTGTGGCAGGAAAACACACTGCTTTTCTTCCTTGGGCTTAGCTGGCTCCTCCAAACAATCGGAAGTTGTTCTCTATGGCTTTTTTTTTTTTTTTTTTTTTAAAGATTTTATTTATTTGACAGAGAGAAACACAGCCAGAGAGGGAACACAAGCAGGGGGAGTGAGAGAGGGAGAAGCAGGCTTCCTGCCGAGCAGGGAGCCCAATGTGGGACTCGATCCGGGTCTCCGGGATCATGACCTGAGCTGAAGGCAGTCGCCCAACCAACTGAGCCACTCAGGCGCCACCTCTCTATGGCCTTTTATGACTTAATACAATGATAGCAATTCATGTGCTCAATTTAAAATAAACCCTAGGTCTTCATTACACTAGGCAAACTTTGTAGTAGGAAGGAAAATTCCTTTCCAAGATGTCTAGATAAATCATCATAACCCTAGCATGTGCCAGTCTCTCTCAGTTCCTATCTGTTCTCACTTTTGCCAGGGATCTTGTCTAGAGTCCATTCTGACCTGGCATCTTCTCTTTTGGTGGCTCTTGGGCCCACAGGATGAAGTCCAAACTCTCTAGCAAGGTTCACAAGAGCTTCCACAAAATCTTTGGCCTTGGCTCTGCTCATCCTATACACGTCTTGTGGGCCAACCTGGTGAATTAGGTACAATTCCCAGAATGTTCATCACTCCTTCAGGCTGGGCATGTTTGCACCTGCTGTTCCCTTGTTTTTCCTGGGAACTGCTACAAATCTAAGTCTCAGCTCAGGCAGCTGTTCTGTAAATTCTCTCTGCATCCCCCACATTGGAGGAATTGGTGCCTTCCTCATCAGTGCTTTCCTTGATTGCAGTCTCGATGCCATGCTTGCCGCCTCTAATGGACTGTGGGTTCCTTAAGTGCAGGGTTTTGTCCTACTTCATCTTTGTATTTCCGAAGTCCAGCACGGGAATACAAAAGGTCTTATTGCATGGATAAATGAAAGCAGCATTTAGAAGTAATATAGAGGCAGTTCCATAGCTATGTCATAATTTTGAAATGTCCTTATTTGAGATTGGCTTTTCTTTAACAATCTGAATTAGTGAAGGGTACTGACATTTCTGAGGATTATCTATTTAGATAGATTAGATTATCTGGAAAATTGCCTGTAAGATGAAGAAAGTGTTTAGTTGGTGGACTGAGACTGCATGTTATAGAACAGTCATTTTGAAAATGTCAATTTGAAAATTGGCAATTTTTTTTTTAATAGTGTTTTTTTCAGCCCCATTAGTGGAGCTGGGTTCATTTGATGTTAAGCAGAACCACCGCTGTATTTCTGGCATGTTCATTAGGAATAATAATGGACAGTTCTAGAAACAGGTGGGCTTCCCCAGAGTCTATACAGTTTTGGCCCCTGAAGGTGAGGTGGTCACATGGAGCCTCAAGGCCCACCTGAGGTGCTTTCTATAAAGGGAATTCATGTGCTCGGTGGGAGTATTTTTGGCTCAAAATGGTTTCTTTTGATACTATGAATTTCCAGATTTCTAGATGAGGAAAGAGGGGCTTGAGAAGGTGTTCCATATGTACTCAGTGAATTCAGGGTTTCTCTTCACTAGATGCCAGTAGCATCCCCACTTGTTGGAACGGCTCTCCATACACCCCCACACTCCCTTGGGAGAAAAGAAAATTGCCCCATTAGGAGCCACTGAATTAAATGACTCTGGTAGAAAACCTTACCTAAGGAAAGCAGAAAGGCTGTTTAGTCTGTAAAATTTTTATTTTTGATATTTGTGTTAAAATTAGACTCAGTAAATGCATTTTGTGCATCTGCCTGTGAGGTCATAAATAAGACACTGTGCTAGGCACTGTGGAATTCTAGAGAGCTGAAGAAGAGCTCTAGCATCTTGTTACAAGGCTACAGATAATTCCCGAAGCCCTCTTTGGGCAGAAAAGCAATGTGGAGCGAGCTGATGTCTCAGAGCTGTGTACAGAGTATAGCATTGATGAATACAGTGTAGTGGTTATGATCACAGAGTCTGGACCATGTCTGGGTTTCAGGTACTAACTGCAGTATGATCTAGCTGTTCAGTTGGGGGGAAAAGAGGGCAAGCTACATTAACAGTCTTAGGCCTTGGACTTTTTATCTGTAGAGCAAAAATGATAATAATGGACTATATCTTAAGTTTGTTGTGGGAACTGGATGAGTTAGTAGCTATAAGATGTTTAGAATGATGTCTGCTGCATAAAAAGTGCTAGTGACATATTTGTTGAATCTGGGGCACCCAGGTGGCTCAGTCTGGTTAAGTGTCTGCCTTGGGCTCTGGTCATGATCCCAGTGTCCTGGGATTGAGTCTCACATTGGGCTTCTTGCTTAGTGGTGAGTTTGCTTTACCTTCTCCCTCTGCTTCTCCCCTCACTTGTGCGCTCACTTGCACTCTCTCTCCCAAATAAGAATCTTTGGGGCACCTGGGTGGCTCCGTCGTTAAGTGTCTGCCTTCGGCTCAGGTCATGATCCCCGGGGTCATGATCCCAGACTTCCAGGATCGGGCCCCGCATTGGGCTCCCTACTTGGCAGGAGGCTTGCTTATCCCTCTCTCTCTTCCCCTGCTTGTGTTCCCTCTCTAGCTGTGTTTCTGTCAAATAAATAAATACAATCTTTAAAAACAAATAAATAATCTTTGACATATTTGTTGAATCAAAGAAGCCATTGACTGAGAAATGCATCATAAATGCTAATTATAATTTAATAAAAATATCAATTAGGGAACAGACTCATCCTGATTTCAGAGGTATAAAAATGAAAAAACTGCATCCTAGATTTGATGATATGTTTACTGTTACTATGGTTAGTCATATCTGTATTGGAATTCTTGTGTTGCCATTTTTAGCTGGGTCACCTTGAATCAGTAATTTTACTTCTTTGAGCTCCTTTTCTTATCTATAAAATGGAAACAATAATTGCCATCTCACAGTGTTTTAGCAGGCATTAAAGGATGTCGTTTATGTAAACCACCTTAGCAAAAATGAGGTGTTCAACACGTGGTAGCTATTATGGTCATGGATGTGTGGAAAACTGGAAAACTGGTGGTTGGTATGTGCCATTTCATCATATAAGAGCGTTTTATAGGAGGTGCTTTTAGATGAGATAAGAGGCACCCTGTCATCAAGGCAGGGCATGAATGACGTTCTCTGTCAGTTCTAGATAATAGGGTCAATTTCCCTTCCCTCTTATTTCATGAGTTTTTAAAAAATATTTTATTTATTTATGTTAGTGAGAGAGAGTGAGTTGGGAGAGGGACAGAGAGGGAGAATCTCAAGCAGACTCTGCGCTGAACTTGGAGCCCAATGTACAGTTGGATCTCATGACTCTGAGATCATGACCTGAGCCGAAATGAAGTGTGGGGAAAAATGGGGAATGAACAGTCTTCCAGATCAGACTCTGTCCTTTGACCTTTAGCTGATAGGACCAAGGCAATCAGAAGGGACCATGAAGTGTAACATGACTTACAAGCTCAGCCGGGTGGTGGTAAAAATTAAGTAACAAAAATATAGTGTCTCACACATGGTAGGCAATTTCAAATGTACTTAGATTTCCCTCTTAAATATTTAGTAATCTACTCACTCACCCAACATGTAGACCCTGTGATCACTTGTCAATAGAAAGCCAACATGCTGTCTTAGAAAATGGGCTAAAATGCAGGCAGAGGCAAGATTGTGGTGGTCCTTAAAGGACATGCTTTCTTTTTTTTTTTTTCCTTTTTGTAGACAATAAGGCAATCGAAGGTTTTTTAGAAAAAGAGTGGTAGGAGGAGTTCCATTTTCACTGCATGTAACCAAAATATCTACCACTATTCCTCTCCCTCCCATCTCTCCTTACACTCTTTAATGGCATTCTATGGTGTAGCATAGTTTTTGTTAAGCTTTTGTTTCCATTAGCTAATTTGATCCCCAAAGCAATATACTAACACATGCATTATTGCCATCTGCATTTCACCAGTGACGAGGCAGAGACTCATATCATCTGACCCAGATTATCTAGCTGGTAAGAGACAGAACTTACACTTGAACCCAAATCTTAGTGTTCCAAGCCTTGTCTTGTTTCTCCTATACTCTACCACTGCAATGGGAAAATAAAAACCAGCATGGGACTTGCAGGTCATCTACCCCTAGGGAAACATACAGAATAGCCCTAAACACCTTGCTTATTAGGCCAGAAAAAATAACTGTTAGACCTGGAATACTCTTATCCTTAGGTTTTGTTTTAGTACTATTTATTTAGTGATTGTTCTCCAACTGTATTCCTGATGGCTCTCATTTGATTTACAGACCCACTGAGAAAGTCATTTCAAACTGTTATTTCACAAAATAGCACTGTGTGCCAGTTTTGCCCCTGGCCCAGTGCCTTAAAGAATGTGTTTTCTGGACCCGAATCTGTTGCAGATAGTGTTTTGAACACTTTAGTAGTGTTATTAGATCCTGGTTTGGTTTAGCATTGCTACTAAATCCTGGATAGTTTTTGTAGGGTTCACTGCACAGAAATGGGGTACATTTTGTTAGCTACAGTTAGTATATGTCAGTTCTTGATTTATACTTTAAGAACTGGATAAAAGCCTTATGAATTGTGTAGTCTCACTTAGAGATAAAGACACTGAGTGGAATAACTTAGGGTCTGAAGGGAGGTGACAGCAGAGGTGCAACTCTAACTTCGGTGACCTAGTTCCTGGTTCCCATTGTGATTTTAAGAATGGCCCCGGGCCAGGAGAAGCATTGACACCTGTGAATTGTTAGAGATGCAGCATCTGGGGGTACCTCCCCCCCCACCCCCCGACTAAATGAATCAGAATCTGAACTGTAGCAAAACACCCAGGTGATTTATATACATATAAACGTTTAAGAAGCATCATTTTATACAAAATTGAGCTTTTGCTTGTGTAGGTATGTATGTGCATGTGTGTGTATAAAGTACCACAAAAGGAAGCAGGGAGAGGGGAGAGAGAAGAAGGGGGAACAAAAGGAAGAGCAAGAATGACTATTCTGGAGGAAGTATAGATGGGCTGGGGGTGATGAAATGTCCATGTGATGGCCTTTGAACACTTGACAAATGGGGCTGACAATGAGAGAAGAGATCGAGGAGGGATACTGATCCATAGGGCATCTCTTCATGGGTGATGGATAAAGCATGAAGCAATGAGATCATTTAGAGAGAGTATGAAGGGAACACCAATATTTATAAGTGGGTAGACCTACCTAAAAGAGCTGTCAAGGAAAGGCCAGGGGTTAGCATGAGGACCTCTGAGTTCTACAGGCAAAGGAAAAGTGTAAGATAATAAAGATTAGGGAAAAGAAAACTGAAAATTCTCCTTTATTTATTTATTTTTATTTCTTTCTTTCTTAAAAATTTTTTTGATTTTTTTAATTAATTTTAATTTTTATTTTTTTTAAGTGTTCCAAGATTCATTCCCCACTCCCCACACCCAGTGCTCCATGCAATAGGTGCCCTCAGTACCCACCACCAGGCTCTCCCATCCCCTCACCCCCCTCCCTCCAAGTCCCTCAGTTTGTTTCTGTGTCCAAAGTCTCTCATGTTTCATTTCTCTCCTTGAATTACCCCACTTCCCATTCACTTTCCGTCTCCTACTGTCCTCTAGGTTACCCCTTATGCACCACAAGTAAGTGAAACCATGTGATACTTGACTTTTTCTACTTGGCTTATTTCACTCAGCATAATCTCTTCCAAACCAGTCCATGTTGCTACAAAAGTTGGATATTCATCCTTTCTGATGGAGGCATAGTACTCCATTGTATATATGTACCACATCTTCTTTATCCATTCATCTGTTGAAGGGCACCTTGGCTCTTTCCACAGTTTGGCGATTGTGGCCATTGCTGCTATGAACACTGGGGTACATACGGCCCTTCTTTTCACTACATTTGTATCTTTGGGGTAAATGCCCAGTAGTGCAATTGCAGGGTCATAGGGTAGCTCTATCTTTAATTTTTTAAGGAATCTCCACACTGTTTTCCAAAGTGGCTGCATGAACTTGCATTCCCACCAATGGTGTAAGATAGTTCCCCTTTCTCCGCAGCCTCTCCAACACTTGTTGTTTCTTGACTTGTTAATTTTGGCTATTCTGACTGGTGTAAGGTGGCATCTCAGTGTGGTTTTGATTTGAATTTCCCTGATAGCTAGTGACGCTGAACATTTTTTCATGTGCCTGTTAGCATTTTTATCTTCTATGGAGAAGTGCCTCTTCATGTCTCTTGCCCATTTTTTGATGTGTTCATCTTCTTTTTGGGTGTTGAGTTTGAGTAGTTCCTTATAGATCTTGGATACCAGCCCTTTGTCTGTAGTGTCATTTGCAAATATCCTCTCCCATTGTGTGGGTTGCTTCTTTGTTTTGTTGACTGTTTCCTTTGTTGTACAAAAGCTTTTTATTTTGATGAAGTCCCAGAAGTTCATTTTCAATTTTGTCTCCTTTGCCTTTGGAGATGTGTCTTGAAAGAAATTGCTGTGGCCGATGTCAAAGAGGTTACTGCCTATGTTCTCTTCCAGGATTTTGATGGATTCCTGCCTCACGTTGAGGTCTTTCATCCATTTCAAGTTTGCCTTTGTGTGTGGTGTAAGCGAATGGTCTAGTTTCATTCTTCTATATGTAGCTGTCCAATTTTCCCAGAACCATTTACTGAAGAGACTGTCCTTTTTCCACTGGATATTTTTTCCTGCTTTGTCAAAGATGATTTGACCATAGATTTGTGGGTCCATGTCTGGACTCTCCACTCTGTTCCATTGGTCTATTTCTCTGTTTTTGTGCCAGTACCATGCTGTCTTGGTAATCACAGCTTTGTAATAAAGCCTGAAGTCAGGTAACGAGATGCCCCCAGCTTTGTTTTTCTTCTTCAGCAATTCCATAGCGATTCGGGGTCTTTTTTGGTTCCATATAAATTTTAGGATTGTTTGTTCCAACGTTTGAAGAATGTTGGTGGAATTTTGATCGGAATGGCATTGGAAGTGTAGATAGCTCTGAGCAGTATAGACATTTTGACAATGTTTATTCTTCCAATCCATGAGCATGGAATAGTCTTCCATCTTTTTGTGTCTTCTTCAATTTCTTTCATGAGTATTCGGTAGTTCCTCGAGTACAGATCCTTGACTTCTTTGGTTAGGTTTATTCCTAGGTATCTTACGGTTTTTGGTGCTATAGTAAATGGAATCGATTCTCTGATTTCCCTTTCTATTTTTTCATTGTTAGTGTATAAGAATGCAACTGATTTCTGTGCATTGATTTTGTATCCTGCCACATTACCAAATTGTTGTATGAGTTCTAGTAGTTTGTGGGTAGAGTCTTTTGGGTTTCATGTCATCTGCAAAGAGAGAGAGTTTGACTTCTTCTTTGCCAAACTGAATACCTTTTATTTCTTTCTGTTGTCTGATTGCTGTTGCTAGGATTTTTAGCACTATGTTGAACAATAGTGGTGGTAGTGTCATCCTTGTCTTGCTCCTGATCTCAGAGGGAAGGCTGTCATTTTTTCCCCGTTGAGAATGATATTCGCTGTGGGTTTTTCATAGATAGATGTTATGAGGTTGAGACATGTTCCCTCTATCCCTATACTTTGAAGAGTTTTAATCAGGAACGGATGTTGTATTTTGTCAAATGCCTTTTCTGCATCAATTGAGAGTACCATGTGGTTCATCTCTCTTCTCTTATTGATTTGTTCTATCACCTTGATTGATTTGGAAGTGTTGAACCACCCTTACGTCCCTGGGATAAAACCTACCTGGTCATGGTGGATAATCTTTTTAATGTATTGTTGGATCCTGTTGGCAAGGATCTTGTTGAGAATCTTGGCATCCATATTCATCAGCGATATTGATCTGAAGTTCTCCTTTTTGATTGGGTGTTTGTGTGGTTTGGGGATTAGAGTAATCCTGGCTTCATAGAAAGAGTCTGGAAGTTTTCCTTCTATTTCTATTTTTTTGAAAGAGCTTCAGGAGAATAGGTGTTATTTCTTCTCTGAATGTTTGGTAGAATTCCCCAGGGAGTCCGTCTGGTCCTGGACTCTTGTTTTTGGGGAGGTTTTTGATCACTGCTTCAATATCATTACTAGACATAGATCTATATAAATTGTCAATGTCTTCCTGTTTTAGTCTTGGAAGTTTATAGGTTTCTAGGAATGTATCTATCTCTTGTAGGTTGTTAAACTTATTGGCATATAATTGTTGATAGTAATTTCTAATGATTGTTTCTATTTCCTTGGTATAAATCATGATCTCTCCCCTTTTATTTATAGTTTTATTAATTTGGGTCTTTTCCCTTTTCTTTTGGATTAGTTTGGCCAAGGGTTTATTGATCTTATTGATTCTTTCAAAGAACCAGCTTCTAGTTTCATTGATGTGTTCTACTGTATCTCTGGTTTCTGATTCATTCCTCTCTGCTCTAATCCTAATTATTTCCCATCTTGTGCATTGGGTTGGTTTAATTTTTTGTTGATCTTCCAGTTCTTTAAGGTGTAATGAGAGTTGGTGTATTTGGGATTTTTCAATTTTTTGAGTGAGGCTTGGATGGCTGTGAATTTCCCCCCTAGGACAGCCTTTGCTGTATCCCATAGGTTTTGGATTGATGTATCTTCATTCTCATTGGTTTCCATGATGTGTTTCAGTTCTTCTTTGATTTCCTGGTTGATCCACAGAATCTTGAGTAGGATCGTCTTTAGCTTCCAAGTGTTTGATTTTCTTCTGAACTTTTTATGGTGGCTGAGTTCCAGTTTCACGGCATTGTGGTTAGAGAATATGCAGGGAATAATCTCAATCTTCTGTATCACTTGAGCCCCGATTTGTGGCCTAGTATATGGTCTATTCTGGAGAAAGTTCCATGTGCACTCGAGAAGAATGAGTATTGTGCTGTTTTAGGGTGGAATGTTCTGAATATATCTATGAGATCCATCTGGTCCAGCCCAGAGCCTCTCAATTTATAAGGTTTTTTCAAATAAGGCTTTCCAGGAGCAGAAATAAAGGGTCCTCTTTCTCAAACCTCAGTTGGTTTGCTTGTTTTCTGGCATCCATGTCCCCTTGCTTACCTCATAGTATCTGGGATATGAATTGAAGCCGAACTCAGAAATCTGCTCACAGCTTCCAGGTTTGTGAGTATAAGTGAATGAAGCCTTCAAATCCTTTTTCTGGGGGGCATCCGCAGCCCTGGAGGCCAAGGCAGGCCCTTAGCTCTGCCCCTGAGGTCACTGACCCTAATTGGATTTTCTTGGCTTCTCACCCTGAGCCCCCAGTTTCCGTGGCCCCTGTCAACCACATTAAGATCAGACAATTTCCTCTCTGCAGCTTATTTTCAGCCCAAATTCCCAAGTCCCACACAATATTGATCCCACACTACCCCCTTAAACAGAAGCTTCAAGGTCATCAGGATTGTTCGACTACTCCTTGCTACTATATACTTTCTCACCCACAGCCGTTCCTCTTTCCTTTAGAAAACACTCATATAAAAACAAAATCTGTGTGGCTGGCTCCCTGCTTCAAGGAAGCAGTCCCTGGTGCATATACACCCTTCCAGAGGAA
>PITA01018714.1:0-39595 GCA_004023965.1 Spilogale gracilis
CTTCCAGGATTTTGATGGATTCCTGCCTCACGTTGAGGTCTTTCATCCATTTCGAGTTTGCCTTTGTGTGTGGTGTAAGAGAATGGTCTAGTTTCATTCTTCTATATGTAGCTGTCCAATTTTCCCAGCACCATTTATTGAAGAGACTGTCCTTTCTCCACTGGATATTTTTTCCTGCTTTGTCAAAGATGATTTGACCTTAGATTTGACAATCTGAATAGACCTATATCTAGTAACGAGATTGAAGTAGTGATCAAAAACCTCCCCAAAAACAAGAGTCCAGGCCCAGACGGATTCCCTGGGGAATTCTACCAAACATTCAAAGAAGAAATAACACCTATTCTCCTGAAGCTCTTTCAAAAAACAGAAATGGAAGGAAAACTTCCAGACTCTTTCTATGAAGCCAGCATCACTCTAATCCCCAAACCAGACAAAGACCCCATCGAAAAGGAGAACTTCAGACCAATATCGCTGATGAATACGGATGCCAAGATTCTCAACAAGATCCTTGCTAACAGGATCCAACAATACATTAAAAAGATTATCCACCATGACCAGGTGGGTTTTATCCCAGGGATGCAGGGGTAGTTTAACACGTGCAAAACAATCAACGTGATAGAACAAATTAATAAGAGAAGAGAGAAAAACCACATGGTACTCTCAATTGATGCAGAAAAGGCATTTGACAAAATACAACTTCCGTTCCTGATCAATACTCTTCAAAGTATAGGGATAGAGGGAACATTTCTCAACTTCATAAACTCTATCTATGAAAAACCCACAGCGAATATCATCCTCAATGGGGAAAAACTGACAGCCTTTCCTCTGAGATCAGGAACAAGGCAAGGATGCCCACTCTCACCACTACTGTTCAACATAGTGTTAGAAGGCCACAGGTCTTTAAATTCCAAATACACCAAGGGTCAGCAGCAGCCATATCATGACTAGATACCATCATGTGTCTTTGTCCATCTGGACCATTCTTAAGGAGTTTGGTTATCATCAGCTGCCCTAATCCCTTACAATGTGTTAGTTGCTGAACATGATACCTCACAGCTTAAAACAGGCTCTTTAAGGTTTCCTCCTATGCTTTTCCGAGCAATCCTTTGAAAGAAGTATTCTAATAATCTGGTTTGAGGAAAACAAAACCAGGGCTTTCCCAAGGCAAAAGTGGCAACTGAATTCAGTTTTCTTGATGTCAAATTGCAGACTTTATTTACTTTATCATATCAACAGTTTTGAAGCTAGTTGAGGATTTGACACGCACAAAAAAAAAAAAAAAAGAGGGAAAAGACTTTAAAATAAGAAGGTTTGGAGGCCACATTCCAAATCATAATTTAAGTGGCCTTTTTCTAAAGTCAGACTTGAGTGAAATATCCGTTCATTATTATATTTAGAAATAACTTAGAACATTTACTACTTTTCCATTTTATTAGTATACAAATATATTCACTTCATATAATGACTTATTATCCCTAATTATGCTTAGAGTATATTTATTATGATTAAGATTGCCCTTGGAAATTGTTATGGAAAATTATTGTGTAATCAAGTTATTCATTAAGTTATTCTTTATTGGCATATTTTGAATAGCTAGATAATTTCATCTGTGTTTGCCAGTAAGGAATTTTTTTAAAAGATTTTATTTATTTATTTGACAGAGAGAGAGATCACTAATAGACAGAGAGGCAGGCAGAGAGAGAGGAGGAAGCAGGCTCCGTGCTGAGCACAGAGCCCGATGCAGGCCTCGATCCCAGGACCCTGAGACCATGACCTGAGCTGAAGCAGAAGCTTTAACCCACTGAGTCACCCAGGCCACCGGCCAGTAAGGAATTTTTAAAAATATGTTATCTCTGTAAGATTTAAGAAGATACTTGAAAAATTACAGATATATTTATTGACCATATTATGTGCACTTAATGTGCACTGAACAAATTAATTATGTTCCTAAGAAAAAATACAGGAATACAGGAAGTTCCCAACCTTTGAGTTATACTATAAAGTTTGTTATTGTTAATCAGTTGGAATTCTTCTCTGAAAAAAATATTACTAATATTGACTAAGATCTCAGGGTATCCTTCAAAAATTCCTTTCAATCACAGTATATATGAAGGAAACAAATGTTAGGAATATTTGGTAGAAACCTATAATATTTTTATAAATTAAAACCAAGGGTATTGCTGCTCTGAACACTGGGGTGCATATGACCCTTCTTTTGACTACCTAACAGAGAAATTATTGAATAAATTGAAGTTACCACAAATATCAATCAATGAATCAATCAAACTAAGCATACTTTATAAACCCTACTGTACACACACACACACACACACACACACACACACACACATTTTTCCTTTTGTCTTCAGAAACTGTGCAATTGGTAATACTTTAAGTGTAAATATATATGATAGTTTTTTATTGTTTGAGTTTATAGTTATAATGTAATAAAATATTAATAACAAGTCAGTCATTTGATAATCTTCCAGAATGAAGACAGCAGCAAAAAAAGATATTGCTAGAGGTTCTTTAGGCTAAGAATCCCTTTGGTATAGAAACCAGTGAACGTGTCACACAAAGGCTTAAGGAGCCTTAATGCTAATAACAGAGATTTACCAGATTTATAAAGAGGAAATAACTAGGCCTCTGACCTGTCATTGTGTTTGGTGCACTTTTAAATATGGGAAGAAAAAATAAGTATTTGATCTAATGACATTTTTTCTCAATTTGTCAGATGTACATTTTTCACATTCTAACATCCCTGAAAAAGAGGTACATCTTAGAGTCAAGAATCTAGTTGCGAGCATTTTATCCTTCCTTTGTGGTATATGAAATGATGGCCTATCTTATAACCATCTTAGATTTGATAAAATAAAGTGTTATTAAATATCCAAGTTATTCACATCTCTCATATTTGTGAAATCGTATTATCATGACTTTATTTAAACTTCTCATTTATCCTTGACTCAGATGAAGAGTGGTGGGCTAGGTTTAACTGGGACATAGGCCATGACATTAAGCCTACATTGGGAAGCCAGGGATACAACTGCCAAATTAAAGCAGACAGACTAATGAGGAGAGATTGGACTGCCAGCTTCTTTGTCAATGAGAGAAGAAAGGAAAAGGAATCAAAAGCTTCAAAAACTAAATCTGTACAGGATGCAGAAATGCAGAATTCAAGAATAAATGGTGATTTCAACATCCATCTCTCTCCATCATTTTAGGGAAATTGCAGATAGGCTGCCAAAATTTTCTATTGCGAGCCAGTTATCTGTTCCCATTTCTTTTTATAGACAGTGACTGTGGAAAGGATAAATATGGAGAAGACTTCTATAGGTATTAGAGAAGATCTGTAACAATAACTCCCAAATGTATAGCTCTCAATGCATCATTCCTGCACTTCCTTCTGGACCCGCCCTAAACTGGAAGAGACAACAAACACTAAGCACTCAAAAGCGCTCTAAGCTGAGATGAGTCCACATTGGTTGCGCCCACATCAGTATGCCCTTGACCTTCTTATATTATCTACTTCCAAAATTTAGAGTGGACATGGAAAGAATGGATTCACATTGCAAAAACCCCAAACTTCTTTTCTTTCAAGCTTCTCAACATGTTATATGTATAGCAAAAACTTGTCTATTTTTTTCCCAACTTCTTTCAGAATAGGTTCAGAATAGTAAGAGCCCAATCGGGCTTATCTAGTCATGGCACCTCTGTTCTCTCACTCTGGCTGAACTCTCTAAAGTCCCAGACGGTGGGTCCAGTCTTTGCCCTGACTGCACTCAAGATTGAATATCATGATGGCTCCACTTTTAAATTGATGCATTGTTGCTGACTTCCATGAAAATGACTGAGCACATGAATTTATAAGGAACATTTTCTACTTTACTTCCAGCCTTATTTACAATGAAACTATGTTTTCCACAATGCTTAACAGATCTATAGATACATTTTTAATGAATATGATTACTATATTCTTTTAATAGATCCTTTTGATTTCTAAGCTGCTTGGTTTATCTTTCCCTGACACATTTTATTTACTTTTGCTTATGTAAAATCAGTGATACACACACGTGCGCGCACACACACGATCTCAACAGCATTTTCTCTCTCTCTCCTCTCGCAGTGTTATATGAGTAGAGTTTAATTTAAAATTTAAGGGACTAGAGAATAGCCCTATAGGATACTCTCTGGAGTCAAAGACTAAATTTTTCAACAGTCATTTACTTGCTCTTAATGGTTTCCAGGATATATACTAATAATCCTAACCCATTGCATGCTAACAAATATAAATGTTTTCAAATGCTTTCACTTACAACCCAAGGTTCATTCATTTATTTGGAAGACATTTGTGGGGGTCACTTACATGTCAGATATACAATGGTATACAAATACAAATTGAAAACATGAGGACAAATGAAAGATAGGAAAAACATACAAAGATAAATAAAACACTGCAGCTGACATCAAGGGTCTCATAGCTGGGCAAGGATGATCATGTGATAAATACTGTAACAGAGCTACATGGAAGGGCAGGTGAGGAGCAGAACAGAATGCAGAGACACACGAAAATGTGGCAATAGTTACCTCCTTGCTGCCTGGGGCATACAGACAAGTTGCACAAAGAGGACCTTTGAGCTAAGATGGAGGATGAATAATACTTTTAGCGGCTTAATCATAAGTTATGATGAGCTCCTGACATTTTAACAAATGCTAGGTTAACAATGAAATGGAATAAAATGGATAACAATTAACCATACAAACAACAATAAAAAGGCATTTATAAATCCCCACCTCCCCCACACTCAGTCTGTAACCCACTTTGCTAATCTGAACCTAACCTTCAGGTGTTCACCCTCAAGTCACCTCCTCAGAGAAACTGTAGTTGACACATGACTCTAGTTTGGTCTTCTCCTTCTAGTCTCTGAAGACACCCCTCACTTTTCCTTTACAGACTTTATCCAAATTTGTAATTACATGTTGTCTGTGCGCTTATCTGTGCCCTGCTTCCTCATTAGACACAGCTCAGATCCCTCACTTGGATCCACGGATAGAAGATTATATCCAGCCTTAAGAATACAGGCACTCTAGATGCTCTGGCAAAGGACAAAGTTCTGGGCCATCGAAAACTTTTTCCAGGTCCTACTTCACAAATCAGATGTGTACCAGAATCATCAGTGATGTGTTTAGGGGAGTCCTCAGGATTACCTTACAGAATAGGGAGCATTTAAATTAGGCAGGATCTCCATTTTATATCAGCTATCGACTGAATTGTGTCCCCTTGAGATTTATTTGTTGAAGCCCTAGCACCAAGCATGATGGTATTTAGAGATGGGGTCTTTGGGAGTTAATTAGGCTTAGATGAAGTCATCAGTGTGGGCTCCTCTTGACAGGATTAGTGCCATATAAGTGGAGATACCAGAGAGCTTGCTCTCTCTCCCTGCTAAGTGAGGACACAGTGAGAAGGCGCCATCCTCATGGAACTCTTACCAGAACCCAACTCTGCTCGTATCCTGATCTTGGACTCTCAGCCTCCAGAACTGAGAAAATACATTTCTGTTCTTTAAGCCACCCAGTTAATGGTGTTTTGTTATGGCAAAGCCTGGGCAGATTAATATAGTATCCCAGAGAGTTGTCTAAGTTATGTGTGTTCTCCAGAGAACTATGCCTCATAAATCCATAGATTCTGGATTTATTGACCATATATGGAATTTTTTTAGCCAGGTTCATCCTACCTAGCACTTTCAATAGAGAAAGGTCCCACCCTTCTATCAAGTGTGATGTGTCTGCGTCCTTGGATGTCTGGTATGTCCAGAAAACAAACTGGGTTTTCTGTCGTTTGTTTTTTGTTTTTTGGTTTTGTTTTTTTTTTTGCTCCGGAGCAACATCCATACTCCCACCTCTACAAAGGGAGTGAAGGGATCACAGGCAGGGTGCTTTAACACTTCCGAGCCACCTGTATACTTGAGAACAGGGACTCTGCCTATTTCGTTCACCACTGTTTATCTAGCACTTTGCGCATTGCCTAGCACCTAGCTATTAAAAGAATGAATAAATTAATGATGCTTATTAACTGCTGTGTAAAATTATAACTTATAATTGTTTGCTCTAAATATGCTTCTGTGGAGTCCCAAGAAGTATATTCTACTTCTAGTACTTGGTTACTGGATTCATCAGTGAACTGACTCTATTTTCTAATGAAGTAAACAGTTGGCTTACTTTTATATAGTCCAAACTACTTCCTTGCTGAAATTACGTTCTTACAGATTTAGGGTAATTGAAGGAAAGAACACAGGCTTTTCATTAAAAAGTAGAGAATATCTCTCCAAAGAACCACTGATTCTTTCGCAAATAAGCATTTTCACAGCAGATAGGACACAATGAATTGTTCTATTCTTTTGAAAATTCAACATGAATTTCTTGAGAGGCTAGAAAGATCAAATTTATAGCTAATTAATGAATCTTAAGATCAAATTTATAACTAATTAATGAATCTTAACCTGTATGGGCCAGGTTGCCAGCGTTGACCACATGGTACATTCTCAGATGTAATTCAAGAGAGCTCAATGAAGGAACTATTCATGTAGGAATGTAGGAATGGTAAAGCCTCAGAGCCTTGTGACAGCAAGAAGCCTTTACAACTCTGTCCCGAGGGCACACGCAGAAGGCATTACTATGGAATATGTATCTAGTAGCATGGACTATGTTCTATGACTATGGAATAAAGCAGCCACACAGTGGGAAAGCGGGTGTCCCACAGGGGCACTGTCAAACCTTCATCAAGCAGAGAGGGGCAGACATGGTCATGGAAGATAAACCTCATCTCTTTCTCTTCTTGTCCTCCGATTTCTTGTAGTGCCTTCCATTGGCCTAACTGAAGAAAATGCTAGGACATGGTGGAGACCCAATGTGACACACCTTCTATAGAAGTTAGCCTCCAAGACACAGAGCAGAGTGGATGAGGCAAAGAATAGGTATGGGAAAGCAAACAGAAAATAACCATCAGAACCCCTAAAAATGCCACCGTCCTCTCTCTGAAGATCAGGGCCACGTCTGACACACAGGTTAGGAGGAAAGAAGGACATTTGGAAAAACCTCCTCTTACATATCTCTTATTTTTGGAAAGGAGAAAGATCTTTCAAGTGGTGACATCCTAATCTAGCACTGTTTCTTAAAAATGCTATTTAATAATTGATTTTTATAGTGCTTACTCTGTGGCAGGTGCTGCTTTAAAAATTTTTACAAATATGAATTTAATTTTATCCTCATACAGTGGTAAGGAATAAATTCTATTCTCTTCATCCTCATTCAGTGTGTAAGGAAACCAAAAGCAAAGAAAATGAAGTGCCTTACCCCCTGGTTCACACATCTGAACCGAGGCTCTTGGGGTCAACGTCTATCCTCTGAGCTGCTAGTCTTTTATGGGGGACTTGTTACATGACCACATTCCCAGTACAGATAAATTTTAAATGGTGACTACATCAACAGATCAGAGGTGGTGATTTTTTTGCCCATGAATTTTCACAACCCATTTAACTATCTTTAACTTGTTTGGAAGATCTTTAGAGAAAATGCATTTTCTACTCACAGTCAAACCTACTGCAAACACCATTCAAGACAATTTGGGTGTAAATATACACAGACTGGGGTGCGATTTGCCAGAGCCAGAGATTTAGAAGATTAAGTGAGATTAGATGAAGGATTACAGCAGCTCTTAATGTGACCAAATCTAGCATGTATATTGTCAATCCCAAAGACTCCGAGTGCATTTCCAGTACGGAAACACTATTTTAAGTTGATAATTCACTTACTTTCCTAAGAAAGCAAACACATACACTGTCAAATGATAACTCTTTGACAAATACAGTTTCTAAAGACCTCAATAAATTTTATAAAAATATCCTTTTAACACAAATGAATTCCATTTTCAGAACCTAAATTATATCCTTTTCCAAATGCTTTATTTAATGAAATAATTTATCCCCTAATTTCAACTAAAATAAAATGACTATTAAAGTGAATACTGAATTAAATTTATAATAAAAAGATGAGTCTCTGAAAATTTTCCAGGGAAGAGCTGTGAAATTATAGCTTTTAACCCCCCTGGCACAATAAATCTACCTAGTTTTTATACTGGTAAAGTAGACATTCAGCCATTTGAATGACTTACTCTCATTTGGAAAATGCTGGAGGCCCGCTCCGGCTGAACCAGGAGTCCCTGAAGGAAGGACCATGCTGGCGAACGAGAGAGAGCCAAAAATTTCTTTCCTTCACCTGCCAGGCATCTCTACCTTGCCGTCTTTCAGTATCTTTACTTATAGACAACAAGTGACATGTCATCAGAATGCAGAATATTTTTACATCAGATGACTTTTAGTGGTAAGGTACTCTGATCAACAAGGTAATTAAAAAGGCTTAGGTTAGTAAGTTACATATAGAGTTAAACTTTATGATGTAAGTTAGTAAACCAGCTAGGAGTCACCCTGTCCAGCACATTAACCATAATAGGGGGAAGTGTTATTTATTTTGTAGAGGTAGGGTTTAAGTTGTTTGCATAGGACTTTTCTTTATAATCATGTGTGTAAGCACCATGGGGGCCCTGCTCTAGCGAGGGCTTCCACAAATGGCAGTGTTTTTTAACTACCTTGTTATTCTTCGACTACTGATGCTCCATTCTCATTGTAGACACCAATATAAGGGAATGTGGGTGTTTGTATAGCAAGGAGACTCATGGAATGTAGGTCTCGGGAGGGAACCACCATTTGTCATTAGTTAATATGTAGTGACTTAGGTTCTGTCCTTGTTTGTGCCTCATCTTTAGGCACAAAAAAAGTTCTTTTTCTTGGGCTAAACTGATTCCTAGCTCAAGGGCTTTTAACCGTCTTATAATCTTGCATATCTTCAGGGGAAAGGTGCTGGGAGAAACGTCTTTAGTGATTTGATCTGAAGTCTTTATAGTAGGGCTAAGGGGGTGGTCTCTATGCGGTGTCAGTACAGAACTCTCGGGTTGGCCTGGAGCACCCTGAGGCCCTGCAGAGAGTGATGTGCTTTACTTTTAGGATAAAAGACCAATTAGTAAAAAAGAAGGAAACATCAGTTGGGCACCATCGGCAGGCGCGAGGCCCAGACTGCCCTATCCTCGCTGTGACCACGTCAGGCCTGGTGGGGTTATTTTCTGACTTCAGGAGCTGTGCTTCTACTGCTACCTTCTCACTGAGACTTTTGGAAGTCAGTGAGTTTTCCCATGAGGCAGGGGCTGTGCTCAGACTGCCATCTTCCCCACAGTGACTCCGTCAGCTTGGGAGACCCTGGGCGGCTGCCAACAGGAAAATATATAGTAAATTTTATCTTTAGGAAGCTTAGGTTTCCAGTAAAGGTCTGGCAGTCATTTGTAGACAATCTAACAACTGAACCCAGACCACATCATAGTATCACCTAAAACAAGTAAGCGATTTGATTTCTTATTGAAACTTAAAGTCCTAGTTATGTGTGTTGTATGAATTTTCAGGGTACCTTAATTTTCCTGATGTATTTAAAAGTGGCAGTTCTAAAATGTGCGTCTTCCTGTGCTCAGATCCTTGTACAAAGTAGAGTTCTGTGCTTTCAGTAGATGTTGACTAGACAAGATGTATGAAATGGAAACATAAGCTTTACTCAGCTCAGAGCTTTCTTGGCCATAAACACAGATGCTTGATGCTTTCCAAATACTCTTTGAACTTTTAAAGTCATCCATCTCTTGTATTATCATAATAAGGAAGAAAAACAAACTGTCTTCTGGGAATACTCTGAAGAGAAAATGAATGCATATTCTTATCATCAAATTAAGAAAGGGTCAGTAATAGTCAACATTTTTACATGACTTAACTTGGATTAAAGATTCGATATTTTGGAGTGTGTTATTTCAGGCACTATTTCTTCATTAAGAGACCCATATACATGTTTTAGTGGCCCTAGTTTCTCGGTTTTTATTTTGTAACCTCCAGATTTTGTAGAAGCCACACATTTTTGAAAACTATAAATTTGAGCAGCCTTTCCTTCCAACACAAAGTCATCCAAAACACACATAAATACACCAAAGGCAAACTATGCTATAAGGAAGTGACTATTTCTAGATACCTCCTGATAGTGAGGAAAATAAATAATGGAAAACCATTTTGATGTTACTATACTACTGATGTCATTTAACTAGTTTGCTTATAATTATGATCACATTTTGAGAGAAATAACCTATGTTAAGACAGCATTGTGAAAGATATTTTCTTTCTGAATTTGCTCACTTGAGGCACTGGGCTATCTTCCATAAGTTCCATCCGATCTCCACATCTAGAAAGGGCTTCTTTAAATGAGAATTTTAGGAAGAATAGTAGTGACATGTTGCAAAAGACTGAACTCACATGACTTATCAGGACAAAACACATTTAAAATATTTTAGCTTAATATAAAATATTATAGACAACTCTCATGAAAGATTCCCATATTAATTCCTAATTTCTTCTCCCTAAAGAGCTGGGGGGAAGCCTTAGTAAGAGCTGCGGTATTGCAATAGTGTGGTGCATGTCACTTCTTGACTATAGCAGACATGGCTAATCCATCCTCATGGTTCTTTTCTTATTGGGTCCTCAGAGGCTTAGAATCTACCTCAATTCGGTAAACTGGGCAAACAACATCTATCAGAATTACCGTATCATTCGTTATTCAACATATATATGCTAACCTAGGCATTGTGTAAGGTACTAGAGATTCAGTGAAAAATATAGACATGTACATATAGATACATACATGCATGCATAGGAATGGCACCTGTGCTCAAGGAGCTCACCAACTAGTGGAATACAGTTTTAAAAGCAGCTAATTATACTACTGTAATTGTTTCTACTATAACTATACTACTATAATTGTTTCAAGTATACTACTATAACTGTTTCAAGGATTCCAATGGAAATAATACAGGCTACCGTGGACACCAGAGAAAAAGAATACAGATTTCTCTGTAAAGGGATGGGAAAGGCAGGATACTGTTAGTTGGGATTAAAGCCCAAGTAACAGCTTGGAGAAGGAAGATTAGAGTCTGAGATGGAGAGACTTCCTCTGTGAGTCCACATTGCTGACCTGGTACAATCACAGAATTGAACAGAAAAGCAAGAGTATTGAGTGGAAAGGGTTAGCCTGGAGAGTTAAACTGAGGCTACATAAATAAGAAAGTTTTAGGATATTTTAGGAAGTTAGACATCTATCCTGAGATAAAACCATTACAGGGTTTTAAATATTTTGGAGACACTTCTGACTTTTGTATGGAGAATTAGTGAAAGGAAGAGAAGATGGGTGTGGGGGAGTTAGAGGACTACATGAAGAGGCTGGCATACTAATTAAAGTGAGATAAAATGCTGATCTAATATAAGGCAAATGTACTGGGGATGAAGGTAAATGGAGAGATTCAGGAGACATTTAGAGGATAAATTTGACAGGATTCAGTGGTCAACCAGATATGGGAAAGGAGGAAAACAAATGGTTCAAGGATGATATCTAGCTTTCTGACTTTGGAAACTGGATAAACATTGGTATCATTTATTGACATGGGCTAGACAGGATGGAGGACAGAGGACAAATACGGGGGAAGAAGATGAACACAGTTTTAAGTAGACTGACTTGAAGGAGCCTGAGGGTGAGCCAAAAAAAAAAAAAAATCAACTAATGGGCAGTGGGAAACACAGGTCTAAAGTTCATCACAAAAATCTGTTGTGGGATCATACAACTGGAATTTATCCATTGAAATAGCTACTGAAGTCCTTTAAATTAATGAGGTCATTTTGGGTTTGATGATATTTTAAGAAGAGAGAAAACAAGAAAGCACCTTAATAAAAACATTAAAGGGCAAGGATGCCCTCTAATGATCACTCTGATATGAAGAATTCCTGAAGATTCTTTGAGATGTTTTCACACAGTGGACCAACTGTGTCTTCAAGCTATATAAATGAAGAAAGTTTTATCAGGGGTGAGCATCCTAGTGGGTTCAAACTTTAGACCACTCTAGACACCTGTCAATTCTGGACTTTGTTGAATTGAATTCTTACTATACCAGGGATCCCTTTTCTTGGTCGCTAGGAGTGGCACAGTATGGTTCTAGAGTTATATAGAGATGAAGAGAGTGCCCTGATAGAAAGAGGAAAAAACAGTGATATGATACTTGCCAGCAATGGAAGCAGTCTATAGGATGCCCAACATCTAGCTAAAAGGAATTTCTTTCTAAAGCTGTTAGTGGGAAAATAAACTCATCACAGTAGTAAAATGAGCTTCTACCTTTCATCATCATAGCAACCTGTAGAAGTATAGCAAGGAGCATAAAGAAGGAGAGACGGAAAGAAGAAAGAAGGTAGCACACCTTCAACTCAGAGATAAGTAATCTTAGAAGCATGATCTTACTTTTTGTTAGCTTTCAGTATTTTAGTTCATGGATGCCTGCCTGTTAGCACTGAGAAGTTTCCAGGCAGATCCCAGGTTTTTATGCTGTCTAAATAGTGTCCCAGTACATTCTGACAAAGGTGGTCTGCAAAAGACATTTTATAAACCTCTGAAGTCGGGGAGAATTGAAAGCCAAATATTCCAAGACAGAAATGATTTGAATTCCTGAGGGGTGAACTTTTTAACTGATAAGGGAATATAGAGGTCTCTGATAGTGCTTAATCTTAGGAAACCAAGGGAAAAGAAACAACAATATTACAAGGTTTAATCTAGATTCAGTCAGTTTAAGGAGTCAGTGTATATAGATATCCCAGTCCTTACTCAAATTCTCCTTACACAATCACTAGGAATCTCTTCAGCCCCATCAAGGGTGATTTGCAAACTGGAGACGAAAGGCAGCAGATAAACATGGCAGCCCAGGGGTCGGCTTTGCTTCCCACATAGTGTTCAATGCCATTTAACTTGTCTCCAAAAACCATTATGAAAAACCACAGCCCTAGTAAACATTGTTATTACATGTGTCGCACAGGCACAGAAGAGGCCATGAGAAATGAGATCCCGTCTGCAAAAGTGGGTGGTAAAAGTTTGTGAGATACAGATTTCCATCAGAACGGTTACTGATACGGATGTGACTGCCAGAGAGTCCCTAAGGGCAAAATTATTCCAGACAGGAAGCGTGGATTTGTTTGACTCTCTAAATAGTTCATGTTTCAACAAACCTAAATTGATTTTCCAGAATTAAACTCCCCAAGGTGGAGATATGTTCATCTAACTTCCTGCTTAAAATAGTTCTGAAACAGAATCTCTGTTCTATAACCTCAGGCCCTGTCAAACCTATCCTGCATCCAACATTCTTCATCTTCCTTATAGTACCTCCATTCACCCATTGCTCAAGCAAAAAATATAGAGTCATCTGATATTTCCCTGTTTTTTTAATTTCCATATCAAATCTGTCAAGTTCTG
The DNA here is from genome assembly GCA_004023965.1 of Spilogale gracilis. NCBI lineage: Eukaryota > Metazoa > Chordata > Mammalia > Carnivora > Mephitidae > Spilogale > Spilogale gracilis. The sequence goes on from PITA01018714.1 coordinate 13,423, forward strand.
TTGATTATGCTTAAAAGCACATCCTGAACCTCCCATCCACAGAACCTCAGGCTCCCATCAGCCTGAGCTGAGCCATCATCATCTCTTGCCTAGATTCCATGAATGTCTTCTAATGTCTTTCACTCCTAACCTCCAACCATCTGTCCACAACCCATTCTTTCCCCGGCAGCAGGAACTATCCTTCTCAAATATAAATCAGTTATCACTCAACTGCTCACAAGTCTTCAAGCCATTGTTACTTGACAAAACAAGCAAGCGAACAAATGCAAGTACCTTTCGTAGGAAACCAAGCCCTCCTGCTGCTACCTTTCCTAGCACACCTTCACTAATCGTTTGTTTGTTTAGCCAATTAGCTGTATGTGTGCTGAAAACAAGTTTTGGGGAACTATCTAGGCTTGCGTCTAAGCTTTACTGCTTTCTAGCTGGGACAAGTTAGTGTACCTTCCTGTGCCTCACCTGAAAATAAATGATAAAATGGAATATACATCAGAGAGAGTTTGGAGATGCTTTATGTTTGTTGAAATTCTCACGTCTGTTCATTCTGTGGGACTTTGGCATCTGCTGTTTCCTTACCAGGTTTGCTAATTCCCAGGTCTGGGTTTGGCCATCTCCTTCTCCCCAGTTGTGCTATTGAAAGATAGGTCCTTAGAATAGCTCATATCATACGATTTTCATGTTCATATATTTTTTTATTTTCCTGTATTTCTTCACATAAGTTCTTGAGGAGTGGAAACTTGCTTTCCCTAATACCAAAAACACTATCTATAAGCAGGAATCAAATTTACTGTAAAGTCCTATTTAGAAGACAGAAGAGTGTTTGTGGATCTCATTTAATCTCAGGAAAAACAGTGCCTTCAGTTACTAATCAATAAAACAAGAAACAAAATGTTGAAAACACAATGTAGATATTATAGATATTTCTGTATCCAACCTAAAAACATGGGCAGAGAAAGACATTACAAGCCCAGAATTTGGGTTATATCTCTCAGGAAGAAGAGGAAGGGTGGGAATCACATCAGGGATAAAGTGAGATTCAGAATTTTGTTTTATTTTCTTAAGATACATTGTATTATACAATATTTTGATGAAATTAACATAAAATTTTACATTTAAATTATACACTAAAACTGGCAGAAAAAAAACTCTGCCCTCAGTCCCTCATTACCTCATGTTCTTTTGGCTCATTGGTCACATTTTTTTGCCCTAAGATCATTTGTATGATGAAATTATTATTTTATGTTTTCCAAACTAAATACTGCCTGCTTAGAAAAGGGCTAAGGGCTTCTCAAATGTTAAAATATTACACCTAAAATAAACACCTTTAAAACAAAAAGATTTGGGGAAAATTAAGAGAGCAGACAGAAATTTAGAGGATGTAGTTAATTGAATTATGTACTAAAAGTTGCTATTGAGGATATTATAGATTTTCCCAGATCAGTAAACCAATCACAGTAACATATTTAAGGTTGTGCATTTTCCGACTGGGACATTTTCTTATTCAACAGTTCTATTAACAAAAATTGGTTGGAGGGAGACAGGCCTGGGTGGTGTAATCTTTTTGCTCATTTTCACTCTGAGAATCTAGACACTCAGTTTTATTATCTTTATACACTTAGCTGGTTCTGGAAGAATGGCATACTAACCAAACCCAACAAGAAATAGATGAGTATAATAACCATCAATTTAGCCATTTACAAAAAGATGCACACATTTCCAACGAACTTCCTATCATTTTCATTGTTCATTATCCAAAACTGTCTGGTGAACATGGAACAAGAGCAAAGTAAAACAGGTAAAGTATATCTCATCTAGACCCCAATAAACATTATTAATTCCCTCTAGCCCAAACCAAATGCACCTGTCCGGAGTCAGGTCCTCTCTCCACTGGGTGCTAGTTCCCTCGTCTCAGCAACAGCATAGGGTTCACGTTCCCAGCTTCGTACTGTTGCAGCTTCCACTTCTCTCTCTAGTCACTCCCTCTCTTTGTCCGCTTATACTACTCTAACAACCTTCAATAACCTCTTAAGTGTCCCTAACATCCTTGTTTTATTCATCTTTTCCCCCTCCCTGACGCCTGTTGTCCCCTTCTTTTATTTCATCGTGCCTCCCCAGCCTAATATTCTAATTTTAACAATGGGAAGGTCTTTTTTTAAAACCTGGCAGTAATAAGTCCTTTCTGAACTGCAAAAGATGTGAAGAACCATAGGGCTGTGTGTTATTTATTGCAGTAGATAGTATCTCGGCAAGATGAAGATGAAATAGTGAGTGAAATTCCCATTGTAAATTGGGCAACATTCTCGGGAATTCTCCCCGTGATACAGGTCTCTGGGCTTTGAGATGCAGTATATTAAAAATAATACTAATAATGTCTTTAATATGTGAAAGTTGTCAATCAAAATAGGGAACTACACATAGACAGTCCTGGGCATATCAGCACCCTAATTATAGAAACCCTGGCTCCTCACCAATGTTTTAACACTTGATTTATTTCCTGTTTAATTTGTTCAATAGAGCCAGAGTTAATTGGTTTTCCAAATGAGTGTTAAAAATATAAAGATCTAGCTTCATTAAGCGGAGGCTATACTTATTATGCACCAGTGACTTGTAAGTCTATGTAAAGGTTAGTAGGGTGAGCAGTCAGGGCACTGTGTACAAAGCCGCAGCTTTGACTTGGTCCTAATCTGGCTAATAACTAACACATATTGAAAGCCACAGTTGCCGGTAAAAATAGAGAGAGATTTTATGAATTGAAATTTCCCCCAAACCAAATATATTTATTAAAGAGATTGTCTAAAAACATAGTGTTTTCTTTTTCAAATCTAATATATTTTGTTTTTCTTCCAGAAGAGGCATTTAGAATTTCCCTATAGCAAGAGAGAGAGAGAGAGAGAGAGAGAGAGAGAAAGAGAGGGAGAGAGAGAGTAATTATATGTACCAGTAGAGATTTAGCACACTGTGACTTTTTAATCTACTGCTTAGCATTTCTATAATTGTCATTCTTCTATAGCACAGCAACGCATTTAATGTGATATTTTGACACCATAAGTCACAGAGGATTAAACAACAAAAAAGGCAATATGTATTGAGATAGTTTCAGACTTCGACACACGCACAAGAATATCAAAGCCATGATCTTATTTTCCAAAATAAGTGACTTTTTAAAAAGTAAGTTGAACACTGTCATCAATAATGTTGTCCTCATTACTGTTAGATGTAATTCTCAAGAAATGTCATCATCACTTTGCACTCTACAATCACTACATTCATTGTAGAGAAATAAGGGAACTCAGGTTGTGTCTAGGAAAACCTTTCAAAAAAGCTGTATGGCAATAAATAGTGATTTCATACCTCTGTGCCACTGACCAGCGTTTGGGCAGCCATTTCCTTGTTTCTGGAGACCATGACAGAAATGTCGTCAGGTAGACTGTCTTAAATAGAAACATGGAAATTGAAATCTACTTAACTTCTAGCCATGCTGTCAGTTGTAGAAAATATATGGTTTAAATTAGGACAGCTCCCATAGGTTTAAGAGGAATATTTTGCACATAAAAATATTAGTTTAAAAAAAATTCATGTAGGAGGATTCTAAATGCCACCTCATATGAATATGGTGAGTTAATTTTGTTTCATTACATAACATCTTGGCATTCCACATTTTAATAGATTTAGTCTTTAAGAATAAACTAATCTTTCTTTGGCAAAATTGAATTGTAAAAACAGCTAACAATGTTATACTCATTTCCTAGGGCTGTGGTCACAAAGTACCACCAACTGGGTGGCTTAAAACAATATTTCTTCCCTCATAGTTCCAGAAGCTAGAAGTCTGAAATGGAAGGGGCAGCAGGGCTGTGCTCACTCTGAGAAGCGAGGTAGACTCCTTTCTTGCTTCTCCATCCATGGTGATAGCTGGAAATCTCCACGTAAGGTCACATCTATGGGTTGTAGGTGTTCGAATCTCAACATATACTTTGAGGGGTACAATTCAGCCTGTAACTGTTTTTGTGGAAGTACTTTCTCAAGCAGAAGCATTGTGCATAATTATTTAACTCAAATTCATTTATTATTTTGGCAAGTGGTAAGTCTGAGAAGTACATTATTCCATCATCTTAGATCTGGTGGAGGTAGTGAGGGTGAGGTCAGGTTCACTAAGGACGTTTTGATATTTGTGAGAGCTCTTTTTAGTTAAGGAGAGTAGCTGAAAAATCTTTTTGTATAATAAAATCTGTTTTGCTTATTGATTCTGCTTTAATATGAAGAAATATTCTAGTAGAACATATTTAACAATACGTTCAGCAAAGTCTGTAATGTATTAGTTATTATCAACATGAGGGTTTATGGTGGGTCTCCAGGGACAAGTTATACAAAGCCTAGAGTTTATAAAACCTAGGAAGGAAGGGAGAAGTCCTCCAAACTGAAAGTGACATCCAGAACTCATTTGCTTGGTTGAGCAAATTAATTACACATTTTCACTAAAAGCAAGGGCGAGAAAAAACTTCCCCTTAATAATTACTTCAGGGATAGAAATGTTCATGGAGATCAGGTCTGTACCAGGTTTCTAATAACACAAGGTCATGGAATTGAAAACCCCAGTGGACCAGTTACTTTCTCTCAAGTCCATGGCCGTTGACCCTAAGAATAATCCCAGCCAAACTCGTGCAAATGTAGAGTAAGTCCAGGTCACTTTAAATATATGAATAGATGGGCAAGAACACATTACCTTTACTAAAACTTCAAGTTAAAATATGCATTTAGTTACTTATGGGTGAGTAATGGCATTTAGAGGAATACAACATTATTACTTTCATCACGTTACTGATGCTCACTCCCCACCACATTCTCTTAAATACAAACAAATGTCTATGATTCCAAATTTTAGGTAAGACTAAACTGCATTAGCATCATGCACAAAGTTTTTAATAGTACTTATTTACTTTAGCCCATGGACTAGATTGTAGTCATTTATTTTCATTTCAGTCACAGTGGATTGTTACAATATATTATTAACAGAAGGCAACAGTAGCTCAAAGTTGTGATTTTTGTTAAATAGGTAAACAACTGTTTTGCCTGGAAGAATCTATATGACATATTTTTGCCACTTCAGAGAATCACAGAAACTCTCAACTGAATGATCTTGAAGGTCAGCTAGCATAAATTTTCAGCCAGATCTCCAAAAATGAATAAATAAATTCAGTGTTTCTTTCATTAATTTTGCTGGAGTTCAACTAGACTAAATCCAAGATGGAACCGTTTGTTCCCCATGGTTTGGGAGTGGGGTAGGCAATCTAGCAGATTCTGGACAGCAGTGAGAGGTAAGGAAAAACCAGCAATAATGGTGGGATTGTACCAGGCGAGTGTGATAGAACTACTTCTGTGAGCTGGGAGGTTACCAAGGAGAAAAGAATACTTTCGTTGTTATAATTAGTTAGAGTCTAGTTCATTCCAGAACATGAACTAACTTCATTTAACCCTTCTAGGATTTGACTGCATTGATATTGATGAAATAAAAACAATTCTGCTGATAGCTAGATGATGAGCAGGGAACTAAGCATTCAAATAGAAACCATACCTTATGAGAGTGTACTGTGATTTGCAAAACAGATAAACTGTACTGGATAATGATGTGCAAGACAAATATCTAACTTCAAATTCTTTTTTTTTTTAAAGATTTTATTTATTTGACAGACAGAAACATAGCGAGAGAGGGAACACAAGCAGGGCGAGTGAGAGAGGGAGAAGCAGGCTTCCCGCCGAGCAGGGAGCCTGATGCGGGGCTCGATCCCGGGTCTCCGGGATCATGACCTGAGCCGAAGGCAGTCGCTTAACCAACTGAGCCACCCAAGCGCCCCTAACTTCAAACTCTTTTAGTGTTAGTTCATTCAGATCTATCAGATCCCACACCTACAGCAAACAATAACTCCTCACAGACTCGTGTGGTTCCAGCAACTCCTTAGTTTACAAATTCTGACAATCCCCGCCAGTCTGATGGTATGCCTAGGTATGTGGTCTTCTTGCAACAACCAACAAACAAACAAAACAATTTTGTTTGGCTGACTGTAGTTGGGTTCCTGGTGGTCAGTCAGCTTTAATGATGTAATAGAATAATTCTAAGCACAGTATTAGCCTGTCTTCCATCTGAATAGTATCTGACTCATTAACAACTAACTTTTCATCTTGGATCGCCCTTTCTTTTCTCAATATACCACAAAAATTTTTTCCATTCTAACTTCTGCAGTTGGTCTTAGATTTTATTTTCTTGAAACTTTTATGTCTTTCTCATGTCCTTATCCATTAAATTTTGATTTTAAACAGAATTCACCCAAATATATTTACATGCACACATGATTTTGATGGTAGACTAAAAATCTTTCACTGGGGACATAAATCCTATTGATTTCAAAAGAGGTTAGATTTTGAGGGGTTTTCAAAATCAAACAGTAGATGACTGTAACTTAAAATATGATGATTATAACATACATACACGTAAAAACACATGAAATATGCTATTGTCAAGGTTAAAAAACAGATAAATGCACATATCTCAAAAGTAAAACTATGGTTTTTGTAATAATATATTTTTAATTGTTGTTTCTTTGGAAGGAGATTTTACATTACATGTGTATTCTGCTTTCCAAAGTAATAATCTGTCTTATATTCCATCTTTTCATTGATTAGGTTGATTATTAAAATCTATTATGGATCTTTGTGGTATAAACAGTTTTCTCAGTAAAAGATATCCACATACATTAGCCATTAAATTATAAACTAGCTGATGGGCATTATTTTGCATTACTCTAATACATTTATACTAATTTTGCCACTCACTGTTGACTTTGGACGAATTACTTGGTATGTATGGGCTTTAGTTTTCTCTTAAGTTACTAAATTAAATCAGATGTCTTAATGTAAAACTCCTCATAAATTGACTGGCATTTAGCAAGTGCTGTCTTTGGATTTTTTATTTTTCAGACATTTTTGAGACCCTACCATGTAACAAGAAGAGCATACAGTACCGGGAAGGTAAAGGAGATAGGATACTATTAATGAACAATTCATGGCCTAATAATCTAGAGGACACAAAATCCCATGGGTTATTTTAGGCTGGTGTGTCTTCATGGTTGGAAAGATATAAAGATCAAATGCTTTCTTTGTGGAATTTTTAAGTTGAATTTGAATTGCAGTCTAAATCTCTGTATTTCAATTACTGTAACTGTAACTAAGAAATATAAGGCATTTTAGGATTTGAAATGAGGTAAGAGATTACAGGAATGTGAAAAAATATTCAGACTGACATTTCATACATTTTAAGCTATTTTTTAAAAATTACATTCTATTTTTTTCCTCTCTTAGTGATATGTATTTGGACTGAAGCAACACACAAATTCCTCTCCTCTAAAAGGAAAAAAAGGAAGCCAGAAGTAGAAAATTTAATGAAATTTAATTAAATTCTGCATAAAAATGTGTTTAAAGCAAGGCAAGAGAAATCCAAGGTAAAGTCTCTAGCATTATCATGATAGCCAGCAGTACAAAGGAGAATGAAAAGCTAACATATACAGAATCATGAAAGATGCACAGACTTTTTTTCCATACCCTAAGACACAAAGATACAAACTTCATTGACTTTTCAGAACAATGCTTTAAAGGAGATAACTTTTTTGCTTATGTAAAAGACATAAAGGCTATAATATAGGCATTTTAATCCAGGAGCTTAGAAGGCTATTGATTCAATGATATTGGAACTGGAGAATAAAAATGTAACTGAAGTTGTACATGAAGAAACTTCAGGTTTGATCACGGGCTGAATATCAATCTCAAAGAAGTGAAAGTTGGAGTTTTGTGACATTTAGTCATTTGGAACTGATAGAAATATAGAAAGCTGTGAGAAAAATGGCCAATGGATTTAAGCCTGGGAATAAATAAATCATCCAAGGGGAGAAGAACCAGCTTGAGCAAATGATACTGAAACTGAGGTATCAGGAAGCATGTTGGTTTTAGATGTCCTTCCCCCGAGTCCGTAAAGAATCATCATTCTGTGCTCTTTAGGTCATACTGCATTGTTTTACTCTATTCTGACTTATAAGAGGTAGCTTATTACATTAAATCTCAGACATTCTCTAAATGTTTTAAAGGTTTCTGGTGCTGAGTCAGTATTTTTGTCATATCTTTATGTTCTTTTAAAAAACAGTATCTATTTAATAATCTATCCAAAAATCTCTTATGTATATGAGTATTGGTATTCTTTTTAACTTAAATTTTCTTGAGATCTTGTGACATAAGCCATAGATTTTTCTCCTGCAATATATTACAAAACTTTCTTTACATTTCGAATATTTCTTTACAATGATACGACTAAAAATCTTCACTCACCGATGCACCAGGATTTCCCCCAAGAAAATCCTAGTTACAGAATAAAAGTTGCTGCAGTATTTATTCATAACCTTGGAGTGATTGAAAGGAAGAAGGTACCAGAGTAGGGTCTTGATGAGAATGTGTCAGAGAAGCTCCATCACATTTGTCAGACAATTTTTTGAAGCTGACATTTTCTGGGCACAATAGTTGAACCTGACATTGGTTTGCAAAGCTTAATAAAAAATTTTTGCAAACGACATTAGTTCAAGATATCAATAAAACATTGGCTTTAGGTTTCTTTATTGACTTGACATCAGCTGAGAAGAAAACAGGAATTTGAAGGTCAATGTTTTCTTATGATATTTTGCAGGTGCCTATTCTATTAACTGGCTCAGCGTTAGAATATAAGTATTTCAGGCTTATGTGTAGTAATAGCCTTTTACATGAAAAGCTGCCCAAGTTTTTAGCTAACCAAATGTCAAAGCATATACTTGGGCAGTAAACTAATTGGTAGCAACCTCATTAAGAATTCTGTATGCAGTAATAGCTTTTCTTCAATTGCCACTGCCTTTAATGAGAAGCAGAACAACAGAAGCCACATTACTGGTCTGACAATTTGTTCTATTGATTTATTATGCCTGCTCTGCCACCATCTACATGAAGGGACTACAGAACATTAGTCTCATAGTAGTATATCCTGACTTCCATGAATATAGTAAAAGAAGTCTAGTACTTAAAAGTGACACCATTGCTTGGTAGTTGACCTTTTTTGCAGTGTAGCCACTGGCTCAGGAAATCATTACAGATTATTTTTTTCTCAGTCCTAGAAGTTCAGCAATGGATTTGCATTTAATAAATTGCTTTAAACACATTTTATGGCAAACTGAATTAAATTTCATTTGATTTTTCTAATTTTTTATCCCTTCATTCTTTTCAGAGGAGAGGAATTTGTATATTGCTTCAATCTATATAGGTATCACCAAAATAAAGGGAAAAAGAAAATTAGAATTTAATTTAGAAAAACAGCTACAACTGTATGAGATGGTAATCTGAATACTCTTTCACATTCTTATAATGTCTTACCTCATTTCAAATCTTAAAATGGCCTATTTTTCCGTTAGTTACACTTACAGCAACTGAAACCCAGAAATTTGGACTGTAAGTCATACCTAACCTAAGAAATCCTGCAAAGAATGCATTTCTCATTTGTCTGCTTTCAGTGTTTTATCTTTAATGAGTACACACTCTAAAGATATGACTCTGCCAATGACTCCTTTGGTGTCATTTTATGGAGTTATATTTAGACGAAAATAGATTATGTCACTGGGAGAAATCACATTTGCCCTTTGGTCAATACTTCAGATATCTAATATTGAAGGTCAGTTTAATTATAATTACACTGACTTCTAGTTAAAAAATTGTTTAATGGAACTAGAACTAGAATTATGGATATAGTTTCATTTTTATAACCTCACATCATGTAGAATCTCAGTTTTATATTTTTTAGTTCCCATTTGAATGCTCCAAGTTCCTATATAATGGTTTAATTTCTGTATCTCTTTAGCAGACATACAGAGAAAGTAGGTGCTTAATGTGATTATTCCCTGGAAATAATTCTACTTGTAAATATTTAAGATAAATCAGTTTTATAGATTTAAACTACTAATGGTAGTTGAGCTAATGCTCTCACATTTTCCTTGACGTATATATTTAAAATCATGAAGTAAATAAGCTTGCCAGTGGGAATATTCCTCCTCAAATAAGATGCCCACCAAGTGATGAGATGACGCCCACTGAGTGAGCATTCAGGCAGTTGCTTTATTTGAATGCCTGAATGGGAATTTAATTTGTTCTTCAAATCTCCCCCTAACATGACAGTTGATTTAATATTGTTATCCAGTAGGGGTCTTCTGGCTGGATTATTACAGTGATGTGCGGTACCTTATTCACAAAGCAGAAATGTTTCACCAAAATAGGATATTTTGCAAGAAGGATATTTCATCCTGAAGAAATTATTTCACAATGAAAAACAGTAAGCAAATCACTTTAAGAAGTAGAATCTAGTTAATATCATTTCTATAGAAGTTAACCCATCCTTTGAATAATAGGAGATAGAAAAAAACTGGTAACTGGATTGAACTAACTTTTGAGATTCAAACAGTGTTATCATAGTAAGGAAATTTCTACTTGGGAAACCAGGGCATCTACCAAAATAGAAACTTTAAATTAAAACACATTTTTAATTAGTAGATACAATAATTATTGTATTGTATGTACTTCATTTTAACTGAATCCACTTTTCTATAGAACTATAACTGTTTCTGTTGCTGCATAACAAATTGCCCCAAACACTGTGGCTTAACAGTAACAACTGTTTTGTCTCTCAGCAGTTTGGGGGGCCAGGAAATTGGGAGTGGCTCTTGGTGTTCCAACTCGGGTCTGTCGTGTGTGTGAAGTCAGATGGTGCCCGAGGATGGTGGGGGAGCTGAAGCAGCTGGGGCTTCTTGGCTTCTCCCATGTTCATGCAGACTCAGGGCCTCTCCAGGTGGTCTCCCTTCTGAGGGATCATTTTGGGCTTCCTCACACCGTGGCGGCCCCAGGGGTGTTAGATTGCCCACTTGGCAGCTCAGGGCTCCCAAGGCAAGTACCCAGTAGAGAACCCAAAGATGGTTGTCCCACCTCTTATGACCTGGCTTTGAAAGTTCCATAGTGTCGGTTCTAACTTGGACGCAAACCTGCTCTGATTTAATAAAAGGAGGCCAAAAAAAAAAAAAAAAAAAAAAAAAAAAAAAAAAAAAAAAAAAAAAAAAAAAAAAAAAAAAAAAAAAAAAAAAAAAAAAAAAAGAGAGAGAGAAAGAAAGAAAGAAAAGAAAAAGAAGCCTAGATTTCACCTCTTGAAGGAAATACGCCAGTTTGACATTGTAAGAAAAAAGAGGTGGCTATGAAATATTGTTGTATGTGGCTTTGGAAAATAAATTCTGTCGTAGAATCAGTGGTTAGACATAATGTCTGAAGGTCTGACAGCTTAGGGGCACCTCCCAGCTCCACCCCCACCCACATGTATGATCACACCCACGTTGTTTCACGTCTGCCTCAATGCTCTTATCTCTAAAACAGGGACAATAGTTGTGCCTGCCCTAAAGTGTTGTCATGAAGATTAAATGAGACAATACGTGTAAAAATGCCATGAGCATGTAGTAAGTATGATTAAGTGTCCGCTATTATAATTATTCTATTGCATTTGTCCAAATAACCTTGAAATTATAGGAGCATATATGAGTCTGTGGGATTGATAACAAGTGGTGTGTCTAAATCAACACTACAGTTCTGCGGTCAGTAGGTGTTTAATATTTTTCCTTGCAAAAATGCCCCTGTGCACTCAGTTCCTCTCTAGAAGGGGTGCTGGGAAAGACCTTGATTCTTATGCTTCCTAGTAAGTGTTGTTTCCATAGGCAACAGGGCTGCCTAGAATTCTGTCTTTGTGTCTGCCAACAATTGACAAATTGTTTTGTTTCCAATTCCCACTCACATCTAACAACTGAAGAATTGATTATGAGGAGGAGGGCAGCATGATTGAGTCCATGATTCAGAAAATACGTTTTGAACTTGGGAATACAAAATCAAGATTTAAATTAAGTTACAGTATTGTAGTCAAAAATGCTCACACTTAGGAACTTCTCTAATTTTCCTTTTTTTATTCCCATATGTTTTTGAGATAATTGCTTTTAATTTTTATATCTGTTCTTTATCAGGATGTAGAGATCCATAACTCTCTGTCTCTTTACCTTCTTTCTCTTTCTCTCTTCTCTCTCTCTGACTCTCTGTATCCCCATCTCTCTCTCACATACACACACACACACACACACACAAACACACACACAGGGGGAGAGAGAGAGAGAGAGAGAGAGAGAGAGAGAGAGAGAGAGAGAGATTTGCTTTACCCTGCCACCCTTCTGCCATTCCAAGATAGAGAAGGTAGAGGCATGGATATAGCTCTCTGCAGGCTTCTCCTCCATGACCCATCCAGGTTTTAACTGAAGAGAAAGATCTGCCAATGAATATGTGAGAAAAAGGCTTTTATGAAGCCCATGACTACACATTGTACCCAGAGAAAATGTACAAAATTATAGATAAAATACTGAAGAAAATATATTTATAACCCCCTACCTCACCTCAAATAAAAGTTAAAACATTTTCTAAACATTGCCTTTGGCTTTTAAGGATTTAAGGGTTCTTTGAAGTTCAGACTTCTTTGTCCACGTTTAGAATTAGACTTAGAGTGAAAATATTGTAATTTCTTGTGCACAGACTCAGTCAGCAGAAGTCAAGCCTTTAGTCATAGCATCAAAAGTTAAACTAGTGTAATATAAATGTGTTATTTGCACAATATTGAAGAAGTTCTCACTTTATCAACCATTCTGATAACATAGGAAAGCTGAGCAGAAGTCCTTACATTTCACTTCCCTCACTTTGAAATGGGTATAATGAAGTGACCAGTTTATTGGCGAGGAGAATTATATCAATTTCCTATTTTTGCACACATAGTAGATCAAAATAATTCTCGTCTATTTCACAGTTCTGTAAGTCAGAATTCTGGGTGGGCTCAACTGGGTTTTCTGTTTGGGGTCTCACAAGTCTAAAAGCCTGGCTCTGATCTCATCTGGAGCTTGGATTCCTCTTTCAAGCTCATGTGGTCTTGGAAGAATAAATTTTTCTCAGCTGAGTAGATACTGCTTATCAGCCAAGGCTCACTCTCAGATTCTGGAGGCCACCTACTTCTTTCCCATGTGGCTTCTTTAAAGCCAGAGTGACACAGTGAATCCTTCTTATGCTTTGGATCTCTCTGACTCCTTCCATCTCTGACCTCTATCTATGACCAGACTTAAAGGACTCATATGATTAATTCAGGCTCACCTGGATAATGCCTCTATCTTAAGATCCACTGATTTGAGACTTTAATTACATCTGTAAAATCCCTTCAGAGCAGTACTTAGGATAGCCTTTCATTGAATACCAGGAGAAATTGTGTATATACCAGTAGCCAGGAATGTAAGGGGCCACCTTAAAATTCTTCCTAATATAAGGATGAAATGGGATCAAACATATAAAGGTATAAATCCATTTTAGAAAATTTCCCAGAATATATAAACACTCAGGTGGTGTTTGTTATCATTATCGTCACCACCCTTGCTATAAGATTCTTATCACCTGCAGAAGGGAGGAAGGGGGGCACACAGTGACACACCAATTTTGGCTAAATGCAGCTACACTGAGCTAAGCCAACAGAGAATTGCCCATTGGTCTTCTTTTTTTTTTTTTAATCTAATATCCTATGAGTTATCAATTTAAGTAAAGAAATGTAAAAGCAGATATAATTCCATTAGACAATGTCTTAATAATACTGAATCACTGACGGTCAGCAAGGCTACTGTCACTTCCTCCAGAAAGCTCTGACTAATATCATTTCCTTCTTCTATCCAAGCTTAATTAGAATCATCTGTACTCTATTTTTATACTCTTTTAAAATCATCTGGTTTTATCATATTCTTTTCTCAAGTAGTATTTGAACTCTTTAAGGATAAAAAAAAAAAGGCCTATCATTTTCAGGAAATGTCCCAGCACAACAAAGATGCTCTGAGGTTATATGTTAAATGAAAAATAACCAATGGAAATTTGAGAAAACCTTTGTTCTCCTATATTACACATTATCCAAAATGAAAGCCAGGAAAAAAATAACTGATTCAGTGTACTATGCAAAATGTGTAAAGGAATTAGAATTATGGTAGAAATGGGAATGATTGCTGAAACAGGTAGTTGACAAGAAAGCTGTCCAGCATATCCACCCAGAATGTCCTAATAGGTAGGTGAGTGAGCTACAGCAACACAGAGTCTAGGAGCTGATGATATTTTGATATCAACAAAAGCAGTCTACATCAGGAACTAGGGGCACAGTCACACAGGGGTACTATCCGAGTATGAAGGACTGACAAGAACAACATGGTATTCCATTTCTAAAGAAATAGACATTGTAGGTAGAAACTAAAAAAGGAACTCTGGCAAAGGTGAACAAATGAAATAATGAATTTCTATACCAAGTTATGATATGGAGATGCCTGAGTCAGAAACAAGGTGGACTACCTACAGCCAGGAGGGTCCCCATTTCTCAGGAAAGACACTAGGTTGGGAAAGGTCCAGAACTGGGAGGATGCTGAAAAACAGCACATCAGAGTAAGATTTTTTTTTCAAATTAGTTTTATGTTAAAGTAGATAAATGCACCACAGACTACACTACCATGCAACCACCCTCCAGTGTGGAGCCAGATTATTTGAGTACAACAATTCTGAGACACAGGTAGCATTACTTTGCTGCGCATGGGGAAGGAACTAAGGGAGCCAAGGCACAGGAGAAAGGAGCAGTTGCTTAAGCTCTTCATGTTCATGGTGAGAGAAACCTTGTTTAAAACATATTTTTGCGGCGCCTGGGTGGCTCAGTTGGTTAAGCAACTGCCTTCGGCTCAGGTCATGATCCCGGAGACCGAGGATCGAGCCTCACGTCGGGCTCCCTGCTTGGCGGGAAGCCTGCTTCTCCCTCTCTCACTCCCCCTGCTTGTGTTCCCTCTCTGGCTGTGTTTCTCTCTGTCAAATAAATAAATAAAATCTTTAAAAAAAAAGTATTTTTTTAGACAGGATCACCTGACTTTCTATTCTAAAAATATAATATACAATAATCATTTTCTTTGTAAAAGTTTTGTGCCAAGATTAATCAGGGACCAAGAACTCTGATTTTATCTCAAAGGATAAAGAACCTATAGACACTAGCACAGGTCTAAGCAACATCACTGCAATTCTAAACTTGAAGTTAAGGATGTAAAAACAATGCCCTTTGCAGTCATTCTTTTAGGCATAGTATAGAATCTTATTACTTAGGGATGTGTGTGCATTTACACTAGCATACACATAACTTAGATACTGATATGTTCTCATTAATACACATAATGTACTACTTTATAACTTTCATATGCAATAATCCATATCATAAATAACATTTTCATAGTACTATTGAATCACAGTGGAATTATGAAGTGTTGAAAATAGATGGAGGTGGATGTAGAGGGACACACAAAGTAAAGATTAGACCTCAAGCTTCTTACTGCCCATCCACCTGTTTTGTTTCTTCTAAATATTATATTAGTCCATTCCATGCCTGAGTATCCACTCAGTATAACACAATGAAGAAATTCAGAGTCATGGTAGTGTTGATGGAAGTTTTAGTGTCAAGAGGATTTTTTTGAGAAACTCGTAATTAAAAGAGAACTAACTAAAAATAATCTACCAAAAGAACTTTTGTGATTATTGTGCTTTAATTTCATTTTATTTCAAAGTAGAAATTCTAAGCCATTACTTTGTTTCATTAAGGTGTCATGATGATGGCAATATCTTTTAATTATCTTACTGAACATATACATTATTCAGAAAACCATGAACTATGTAAAAAAAAAGACCTTGCAAACTTAGAAATAAGAGTACTTTACCTTTGTTTAGGTTAGAGCAGCAGGACTCTGCAGTGAAAAGACCTCAAGATATTCAAAATGATTAAATGAAAGGGGAAAAAAAAGACACGTATAGCTTATGTCTTTGCCTATTTAATGCTTTTTAAAAAATGTGTAAAAGTCTTGGAACAGATACCTTGGGGACAAAACACTGCCGCATTTAAAACTTACTGTAGTATGATTCATGACTGATGCTGCAAAGCTTAGGAGAGAACACGCAGCCTACTGGATGTGTGGAGTGCAGAATAGTTTTTCATTTGGTCCTTTGACTCCGTATTTAATGGCTCCTAAATACACTGCAAAAATGAAGAGTATCACTTTTTATCAATTCTCTATTTTTTATCTTCAGAGAAATTTAACAACTTTAATTTTGTAACTAGATAATTACTTAAAGAATTAAATAAATGAAACAGTTTTTGTCTTATGCATAAATTAGTATAAATTAGTATATATTAGTCTATCTATGTACACTACAGACATACTACTATAAAAATGTATAGGGTTTTTGTTTGTTTAAGAGAAAACTACAGAATAGCAGTTGAAAAACATAAAAAGCATAGGTCCAATTTCATCTTTTAAATATTAAATAAGTTAAAATGCCTCATTACCCAAGATATTAACATAATAAGAAAAAAAAGATAATTATTTGCTTTTATGATGATTGTTGTGGCCAAGTAGAATAACCATAAAATTTACAATTTAGAAGTCATTCTAATTTCATCAAATTCTATAGTTTTTTAGATTACCTTAGCAGACAGTATAAAAAGCATTATACTAAAAACCACTTATGTTTTATACTTGTGAACTAACTATAGTGTTCTTTAACCAAACTAGCCATAACTAATCGCTCTTTTCTAATGATGTTACATGGTTTTAAACAAATTTCACTGGTACAAAATGTTGCCTTACATTTTCTTTGCTGCTTTGGCAGTTACAACACAAATTGGGCACCAACATGCCCAAGAACATTAAGATGAAATAATTCACATTGCAAAGGGTTGTTTCTCCATTTGTGTGTTTCTCCTCTTATGCAGAATGAACTGTGCATGTAGTCTGATACATGATGGATGCATCAAAATGAAAATGGAACAGATACCCATCCACAAGCAGAAGTGCTTGCATGGGTGCTGAGGAATCAGACACCGAAAGTCCTGGAGGAGTCTCAGCCACCTGCACATCTAGTAATAGGCAGACAAACCTTGTAGAAGCTGTGGAACCAAAGGAGACAGTGAACATGTCAGATCTCTCATGCCCCGGTGGGGAAAAAAACCTGGAGAGTGTTGACCTGGGCACATACCCACACACGAGAGAGAATGTCCTGAAGCCCAGCATTCCCTAGGAGAGATTCTAGCACAGCACTGAAGGGGAAAAAAATACATACTTATGTGTATGTGTATATATGTAAGTTTGGTCACAGAGGAGGCAGCTGTAAGAGAAACTTTCCTAATGCCACCAAGGAAATATTGCATGGGGCTGCTCTATCCAGTAGCAATGACCTCTTTTGTATGTGTGTGTGTGTGTGTGTGTGTGGTGGGGGAGGTTCAGAACAGCGGATGATTACCTGATCATCTCAGTTGTGAGGGACACTGACATAGAAAACCGTTTTCTCTACAGCTGTACCCTGAGTGCTGAGGTGGGACCTTCATGACTTGAGGGGACGGAGGAGGTTGGGAAAGAGACAGTTAAGACTTGATTTTTGCAGACTACTCAGTAGAAAGTCCACCCCCTAGCCTCTAGGAGTAACGTACCCTGGGAACTCTGTACTAAGTCCAGAGGGCTGCAAACACCTCCCCGAGGGGCTACAGTCACACCTCCCCCCACCGGTGGCTAGTTCTTGGTGTGCACTCCTGAGTGCTATGGCAAGAGAGCTCTTAAACACGTACACACTCAGAAAATAGGCCAGGGACTTCTGGGCAAGGAAGAAACCTCAGATTTGAGCGATAGTGCCATCTTCTGGAAACAAAAGAGAGGTCTCCCTCCAGTGGAGACCTGGAGACTTGCAAGGACCAGAGAAGACACAAAATGCTGCCACCAGAGGGAACAAGTACAGTGGAATAAGTAGGTGCATGCAGAGACAGCTAAAAGCCCACGTAATAAAACCCACATGGAACAGAATTCTCAATCAGAAGGCAGTTAGCAAAGACATAAAGGGTGTCTTCTACTTGAAGTGTGAAAGCAGCAGCACGAAACTAAAAGAATATGGAAAATCAAGGCAGCATGCCATCAAAATTCAAAAGAGCTTTTTGGAGACACTCATTGAGCTACAAGAAAACTCAGTTCAAAGAAATCTTGAAACAAAAAAAGAAGAAAATGAGATTTTTTTTTTCTGAAGAAACAAAATCATAGAAAAGGACCAAACATATTCTGAAGCTAAAGACCTCAATAAAATGAAAGGAAAAAATGTAATAAAATTGCATCTGCAACAGAGTAGAGCAAATGGAAGATAGAATAAATCAGAGGACAAGATTTTTGGAATAAACCAGTTGGAAGAGAATAAAGGAAAAAGAATGAAAAGGGTTTAAGAAAGCCTACATACGCTATAGGATTTCATCAAAAGAACAAATATTGGGATATTTGGGATTCCAGAAGGAGAAAAAAGGAGGAAGAGAGCAGAAAATTTATTTGAATCATAGCTGAGAAATTCCCAAACCTGGGGAGAAAATTGGACATCTAAATTTATAAAGCTAAGAGATAACCCTTGCTATTACCTCAATGCAAAAAGACCTCTCCAAGACACATTATAATGAACTGTCGAAGATCAAGGATAGTCCCCCTGCTTGTGTTCCCTCTGTAGCCATGTTTCTCTCTGTTAAATAAATAAATAAATAAATTTAAAAATGGTCGCCTGGGTGGCTCAGTTGGTTAAGCAACTGCCTTCAGCTCAGGTATGATCCCAGAGTCCCAGGATTAAGCCCTGGGATCGAGCCCTGCATCGGAAAGCCTGCTTCTCCCTCTCTCACTCCCCCTGCTTGTGTTCCCTCTCTAGCTGTGTTTCTTTCTGTCAAATAAATACATACATAAATAACTTTTTAAAAAGATTAAGGATAGATAAAAATTCTTAAGGCAGCAGGGAAGAGGTGAAGGAGGGGAAGCTTGTAACCCTTAAAGGAACTCCCATTAGTCTATTAATGGATTTCTTATCAGAGAGAGTGGAATGACATACTCAAGTGTTGAAAGGAATAAAAAAATGCCAGCCAAGAATTCTCTAATCAGCAAAGTTATCTTTCAGATATGAAAGAGAAATAAAGACTTTCCTAGACAAAAGCTGACTGAGTTCATCAACACTAGACCTACATGCAAGAAATTTTAAGAGTAGTTCCTCAAACTGAAATCAGAAGACCCTAATCAGTGAATGAAAACATATGAAATTTTACAGCACACTGGGAAAGGTAATTATACAGTCAGACTTAGAAAACTCTAAACAGGATGGTGAACTAACTATTTAACTATAGTATAAAGATCAAAAGAAAAGAGTACTAAATATTTATAGCTACTATGATGTGTTAACAAATACACAAAATAAAAGAGGCTAATAATGACGTCAAAATACGGAAGGATGGGAGTAAAAGGGTGAAGCTTTTATAGACTATTACAGTTAAGTTGCCATCAGCTTAAAATGGACTGTTCTATCTATGAGATGCCTTATGCAAGCTTCACAGTAACCACAAAGCAAAAAGCTAGCACAGAAGATAAAGGGGAAATAGAACATACCATCACATAAAATCACCAATTTACAAAGATAAACAAAAACAAAGGAAAAAGGAAACAATGGAAATACAAAACAATAAGATGGCATTCGTAAGCCTTCAAATATCAATAACTCTAAATGAAAATGGGCTGAATTTACCAAACAAAGTGCACAAAGGATTAAAAAACAACATCCAACTATATGCTGTCTACAAGACTCACATCAGCTTTAAAGACATACATTGGCTCAAAGAGAATGGATGGAAAAAGATATTTCATATAAGAGGAAACCAAAAGAAATCAGGGTTAGCTATATTTATATAAGACAAAATAAACTTGAAACCAAAAATGGTAACAAAAGGTCATTATATAATGATAAGAAGGTCAACCCATCAAGAAAATATAACAATCATAAATATACAGGCACTGAACACTAGAGTACCTAAATATATTAAGCAACTACAGACTAACAGATTTGAAGAGAGAAAAAAACAATACAATAATAGTAGAGGAATTAAGTACCCCATTCAGAGCAATAGTTAGGTCATTTTCCAGACAAAAAATCAACAAGGAAATGATGTACTTGAACCATACTTTGGACCCAATTAATCCAAAAGACATTTTTAGAGCATTCTATCTAACAGAAGTAGAACATAGAGGCACCTGGGTGGCTCAGTCATTAAGTGTCTGTCTTCAGCTCAGTTTTGATCCTGGAGTCCTGGGATGGAGCCCCGAGTAGAGATCTCTGCTCAGCGGGAAGCCTGCTTCTCTCTCTACCCTTTTTCCTGCTTGGGTTCCCTCTCTTGCTGTGTCTCTCTCTGTAAAATAAATAAATAAAATCTTTAAAAGAAGCAGCAGAATGTAGGTTTTTCTCCAGTGCATATGCAACATTCTCCAGTTAGACCATATGATAGGCCACAAATCAAGTCTTAAGAAATTAAGGAGACTCAATTCATACCAGGTGTCTTCTCCAGTCACAGTGGTATGAAGCTAGAAGTAAAGAAGAGAAACCTGCAAAATCTACAAACATGTGGAAATTAAACATTAAACTGGTTTCCTGGAAAACCAGTGGATCAAAGAAAAAATTAAAAGCAAAATTTTAAAAAGTATTTCAAAACAAATGAAAATGGGCACATGATATACCAAAACCTATAGATGGTGTAAAAGCAGTTTTGAGAAGGCAGTGTATATTGATAAATGCATGCTAGAAAATAGAAAAATCTTAAATAAACACCCTTAACTTACACCTGCAGAAAATAGAAAAAGGACAAAATAATCCCAGAATTGTCAGGAGAAAGGAAATAACAAAGATCAGAATTGAAATAAGATAGAAACAGAACAAAAAAGAGAAAAAAAATCAATGAAATTAAGATCTAGTTGTTTGAGGAAATAAACAAAATTGACAAACCTTTAGCTAAATGAAGAAAAAAAGAGTCAAGTCACAAATGAAAGAGGAAGCATTACAACTGCTACTACAGAAATGCATAGGATCATAAGAGACTTATGAATATTTATATGACAACAAATAGGATAACCTAGAAGATATGAGCATATTCCTAGAAATATACAAACCACCAACACTGAATCAGTAAGAAACAAAACTGGAATAAGCCAGTAACAAGTAAAGAGATTCAATCAGTAATCAAAAACCTCCCAATACAGAGAAGCCCAGACCCAGGGGGGTTAATTGAAATCTACCAAACACTTAAATAAGAATTAAAGCCAGTCCTTATCAACTCCTAAAAAATTGAGGAGAAACAAATGTTTTCAAACTCATACAACTAAATACCAAAGGCAGGTAAGGAAACCAGAAGAAAAATATAGACCAATATCTCTGATGAATATAAATGCAAAAATGTTCAGCAAACTGTTAGCAAACCAAATTCAACAACACATTAGAAGGATTATACATCATGACCAAGTGGGATTTATCTGAGATATGAGTAGTTTAGTTGTGCAAATCAATCAGTGTGATAAACCACATAAACAAAATGAAGGATGAAAATCATATGATCATCTCAACAGATGCAGAAAAAGCATTTGACCAAAACAACATTCTTTTACAATTAAGACCCTCAACAAACTGTATGTAGAAGATCCTACCTCAACGTAGTTAATATTATATATGACACACTCATAACTAACATTACACTCAATGGTGAAGAATTAAAAGCTTTTTCTCTAAGATCAGGAACAAGACAAGGGTGCCCACTCTCACCATTCTTAGTCAACATAGTATAGGAAATCCTAACTAGAACAATCAATAAGAAAAAAAATGCAAATTGAAAAAAAAAGTAAAATTGTCATTATTTGCAGATGATATGATCTTACATATAGAAAATCCTAGACTCAACTGAAGACTTGTAAATAATCAATGAATTCAATAAAGTTGCTGTATATAAAATTAATGTACAGAAATCAGTGCTGTTTCTACACCCTAGCAAGGAAACACCTGAAAAAGAAATGAAAGCATCTCACTGACAGTAGCATCCAAAACAATAAAATACTTAGAAATAATTTTAATCAATGAAGTAAAAAATCTGTATAATGAAAACTAAAGACCTTGATGAAATAAATTTGGATTTAAGGGAAAAAAATGAACATGAGATGTGAAGGAGAGAGAGATAAACCAGGAAACAGACTCATAAAGAACAAACTGAGGGTTACTGGAGGGGAGGTAGGTGGGGAGATGGGTGAAATAGGTGATGGGGATTAAAGAAGGCCCTTTGATGAGCACCGGGGATTGTATGGAAGTGTGAACCACTAAATTCTACAGCTGAAAGTAATATTATACTGTATGTTAACTAACTGGAACTCAAATAGTTGGAAAGAAAAAAATAATTTTAAAAAAACACAAACAAATGGAAAGATACAGCGTTCATGGTTCATAAGAATTAATATTGTTAAAATGTCCACACTACTCAAAGCCATGTACTAATCAATGTAATCCCTATCAAAATTACAATGGCATTTTTTACAGATAAAGAAAACCTAATCCTAAAATACGTATGGAAACACAAAAGACCCTGAAAAGAGAAAGCAATCCTGAGAAAGAGCAAGGCCAGAAGCATCACACTTCCTGATTTCAAATTATACTACAAGTTATAGTAATTAAAACAATATGGTCCTGGATAAAAATAGACTCATAGACCAATGGAACAGAATAGGGAGCCCAGAATTAAATCCCCATATATATAATCAACTAATACTTGACCAGGGAAGAAAGAACACCCAATGGGGCAAAGATAGTCTCTTCAACAAATGGTGTTGGGAAAACTGGGTAAACATATGCAGGAAAGTGGGCTTTCCTGGGCTCCTATCTTACACCACTCACAAAAATTAACTCAAGTGGATTCAAGATTTAAACATAACGCTTAATAACTTTAAACTCCTAGAAGAAAACATGAGGAGGAAAATCCTTGACACTGGATTGGGCTAAGATTTTTTTGGATATGACACCAAAAGCCACAGGCAACAAAGCAAAAATAGGACTACATCAAACTAAAAAGATTCTGTGTAGCAAAAGACAAACAAGAAAATGAAAAGACAACTTCCAGAATAGGACAAAATATTTGTTAAATATATATATCTGTCAGATAAAGGATTAGTGTGCAAAATATATCAAGAATTCATATAATACAATAACAACAACAATCTAATTTTAAAAAATGGGCAGAGGAGCTAAATAGATATTTTTCCTAAGAAGACATCCAAATCCTCAACAGGTACATGAAAAGATGTTCAACATTAATAATCATCAGGGAAATGCAAATCAAAACCACAATGGCATATCACGTCACACCACTTAGAATGGGGATCATCAAGAAGAGATAGCAAGTGCAGGCTAGAATGTGGAGAAAAAGGAACTCCTGTACACTACTGGTTGGAATGTAAATTGATTCAGCCACTGTGGAAAACTGTATGGAGACTCCTTAAAAAATTAAAAGTAGAACTATCACATGATCCAGCAATTCTACTTCTAACTATATATCTAAAGGAAGTGAAAACAGGAGTTTGAAGATATGTATGCAGTCCTTTGTTTATTGTAGCCTTATTCACAATGGTCAAGATACAGAAACAACTTATGTGTCCATCAGGGGATGAGTGGATTAAAATTTTGTGGTGTATGAACACAATAGAATATCATTCAGCCACAGAAAGAAGGAAATCCTGCTATTTATAGCAACACATAAGGACCTTGATGGCATTACATTACATGATACAAGTTAGAGAAAGACATATACTGTCTGACATTACTTAAATCTAAAAATCTTAAAAAAAAAAGTAAAAACTTATAAAGGAGATTAGAATGGTGGTTATAGTTTAGGTTTTTTGTGTTTTGTTTTGTTTTGTTTTGTTTTTTGTTTTTAACCAGGGGCTGGCAGGGGCTGGGAGAGAATTGGGGATGTGCTGTTTAGGAGAATAAGTTGGGAACTAGTAAATAAGTAAGCCCCGGAGAGCGAGTACACACACAGCGTTGTGCTTATACTCAACAATACTATGCCATAAACTTCAAGGTTGCCAAGAGACTGGATAGTAGTTTTTCCTACAACAAAAAAAGAAATTATAATTATGTGAAGATATGGGGTTTAGCTAAGGCTAAGGTGATCATCATCACAATGTATCGAATCAATACATTGTACACATTAAAGCTACACAACGTATGTCAATTATATTTCAATTTTCAAAAAAACGACCTCTCTGCTTGGAGATGGTGTCACTAATCAAACTGAGAAATATTTTTTCAGTCAAAAGACTGAGATTGTTTCTACTAACGCCTGTATTTTTGCCTGAAGTATGGGTGTGTGGGTGTGGGTGCGCGCGCGCGGGCATGCTTCCACGTGTAACATGCTGACAAGCTATTAAGCTATTTTGTGAGAGCAGTGAGTTGTTCTTCCCTGGGAGACTCTTAGATTGTAACGGGACACTATTAGATAATGCATGTGAGATATAGCCAGTAGAGTAGAACCTGGCATTTCCTAGAAAGGACCTGATAGCCCAGAGGTTGGCAGGAGAAAAGAAAACACTTTAATGTATTTGGGAGAGTGCCCAGTGTTTGCTAAGTGCTTAAAAAGATGTTTGTGCAATGAACATGATGAAGTGTTGAAGACTGGTTGCTATTTTTCTTTGTAACAGGTCATGCTCATGTTTCTCTCATCTCTTCCAAGTTAGAGTCTGATCCTATGTGTCCTTTTGATAAAGATGGAGAGATTAATACCTATTTAACTGGGTTGTGATGAAAATTAATGAAATATATCTCAGATGCAACTAATGAGGTATTAGGATGCTATTATGCATGGATGGGAAGCCATGTAGCCCTGAGCTTGGCATAGTATGTCGTCTCAGGGGGGACGTTTTCCCCTTCGCTCAATTTCTTACTTCCCCTAACTGCAACATGAAATAGGATCCTCATCTTTCCTTCTTTTATGGTAAAAAATGTGTGTTCAGCTGGGTATCTTCAGTGCTATTTAGTTTTTTTTTTAAGTCTGTTAATTATTAAAGGAATTGCTTTAAAATACATCCAGAGATTTTTTTTCTTTTAACAGAGAGACAGAGCACCTGAGCAAGGGGGTGGGAGGGGGCAGGGAGCAGAAGGAGAGGGAGAGACTCTTAAGTAGGCTCCATGCCCAGCTTGGAGCCTGACACAGGGCTTGATTTCACGACACTGAGATCATGACCTGAGCCGAAATCAAGAGTCCAACTCTTAACAGACTAAGCCACCCAGGCACCCCCAGAGATGCTCTCTTATAGCAGAAGCTTCTTTTCATAAAAAGACAAGACTTCTTAGTTTTATTCTCTATTATCACTCTTAATATCATTTAGAAAACAGTGGTAATATTCTTTCTGCACATTTTGTTTTGCTTATATATTTATATGAAAATCTAAATTACAGGTAGCTTGGAAAGTTCATTATCAGCACTTTATAGAGTAATAAAGAATTCTCATTAAATAATGGGCAGTTGTCATCCTCCATCACATATTTTCAATTGAAACCACCTAT
Source organism: Spilogale gracilis (assembly GCA_004023965.1). Lineage (NCBI taxonomy): Eukaryota > Metazoa > Chordata > Mammalia > Carnivora > Mephitidae > Spilogale > Spilogale gracilis. The sequence goes on from PITA01018714.1 coordinate 39,007, forward strand.
TCTTATAAACAATTGCTGTGACATACAATATGCAGTGTTAAATAACATCCTTTGAGCGTCTGTGAAAATTAAATTAATGGCCCCCTTTAAATATAATCATTACATTTTTTTAGTATGAAGGGAATCTTATGCATAACCAAAGTTATGGTAGCCATGCTAGGTATTAAATATTTTTTCAAATTTCTGAAGCATTTATGTGATTCTTTTGTCATTCTGCCCTATATTATTCTTTCAGTTATCTAACTTATATTTATTTATATAAAACCATCTGCTGCTAGGTTTTAATGTAAACTTTAAGAGGAATAAATTCAAAAGTAAGTTTTGTGAGTATAAACTGCTGCTTGCTTTCTCTAATCCAAACCCTCATCATGTGAATCATGCTTGGCTCATAATAAACATTCAGTTAATATTTGTTGACTAAGGAAAACACTGAAAGATATATGTTGAATGTTATGTTACTTATCAAAAATTACATAATTTGAAAATTCTTCAGGTATTCTATTTCCAAGAAAGCCAACTCCTTATACTAATGGAGAAGAGTTGAATAACATGTTTTAAGCTTACTTATCTGTCTTTTTTTTTTTTTTTT
>PITA01018715.1:0-39594 GCA_004023965.1 Spilogale gracilis
TCATTCTTCTATATGTAGCTGTCCAATTTTCCCAGCACCATTTATTGAAGAGACTGTCCTTTTTCCACTGGATATTTTTTCCTGCTTTGTCAAAGATGATTTGACCATAGATTTGTGGGTCCATATGTGGGCTCTCCACTCTGTTCCATTGGTCTGTTTCTCTGTTTTTATGCCAATACCATGCTGTCTTGGTAATCACCAATCACAGGATTCTTACCACAGAGGTGGTCATGTTACCCAAGTTAGCCAATCTTTCCTGGGAAGTGTAATAATTAGGTTTGAGATACAAAGGCCAAAGGTGGTTGTAACTGAGTTATCCAATGGTATGACCATTGATATCTTAAGGATATTAAAAGAGATGTCTCAGATATCTGATTTCTAGTATCTCTAAAGATGAATTCCTATACTTCTAGAAGTCTAGCTACTTAACTCTTACTTTGATTCTGTGAGCAAATAAATATATGACCATAAATATCCTTTTATTGCCTATGTTAAGGACAATTCCTAGTACAGACAACCTTACAAGTTGTCTGGTTTCATAGGCTCTCATGAAAGTCCACATTACCTCAGATGCCCAAGAACAACAAAGTTAGACTTTTGTCAAAATCTATACTTGACCCTAAAATAGTAATATGAAAGTTTCAGCCATGGAAGGAGGGCTTTGAGAGGCCACAGTCCCAAATGGACAGTACTCTGAGTTCAAATCTGTGTCAAAAAAAGAAAATTAACTAGCCAGATGCAGGGAAAAACCAATCAAATCAAATCAAATCAGATCAAATAAAATTATTTCCAGATAAACAAATACTTGGAGGAATCATTGCCAGTACACTTGTCTTAAAATGAAAAAAGTAAAGAAAGTCCTCTGGGCTCAAGGAAAGCAACTAAAATCCATAGAAAGAAGTGATGAGCATTATAAATGGTAAATTTGTGTACTAATGTAAAAAACTATAGCAATGTATGTTTTCACCTAAAGTTATGGTCTCTACCCACAAAAGAATTTAATTTAAAATAAACAAAGAAAGAAATCTTTGAAATCCTGAAATATTTGCAAGTTAAGCACATTTCACAATAACCCAGAAATCAAAGTAGAAATCACAAGGTAAATTAGAAAATATTATGAACAGAATGAAAATAAAAACAATATATCAAAATTACTGGAAGAAACTAAAGCAGTACTTAAAGCTATACTGACCAAGAAAATAAAGAGGAGATGTAAATTATCAGAATTAAGAATAAAAGAGAACATATCAACTCTGACACTGCAGAAATTTAAAAAAATAAAGGAATATCATAAATGACTTTATATCAATCAATTAGATAACTTTTATGAAATGGAAAGATATCTAAAAAGATAAAAAATGATAAAAAATTAACTAACCAAGTAGAAAAACCTGAATAAAATAGGGAAAGAAATTGAATTAATTATTTAAAAATTTTCCTATAAAGAAAAGCTCAGGTCACTGGTGAAATCTATCAAATATTAAAGAAATAATATATTTTTTTAAAGATTTCATTCATTTATTTGACAGAGAGAAACACAGCCAGAGAGGGAACACAAGCAGAGGGACTGAAAGAGGGAAAAGCAGGCCCCCCACCGAACAGGAAGCCCGATGCTGGGCTCGATCCCGGGTCTCCAGGACCATGACCTGAGATGAAGGCAGTCGCTCAATCAACTGAGCCACCCAGGCACCCCGAAATAATATTAATTCTTTATAAACTCTTTCAGAAAGCAAAAGAGAAGAAACACCTTTCCACTTATTTTGTGAGCACAGTATTATTCTGATTTCAAAAACAGACTAAAACATCACAAAGAAGAGACAAATAGTCCTATAAACAAGACACAAACAAACATTCTTCAAAAATATTAGCAAGTGGAGCTGGAGGACTGGTAGACCTGCATTCAGAGCAGCAGTATTTACAACAGCCAAAATGTGAAAGGAACCAAGTGTCCACCCAGGGATGAATGGGTGGGCAAAATGAGGTGTATCCACACCGTGAGATATTATTCAGCCTTAGAATGAAGGAAATACACACTGTACAACATGGATGAAACTGGAGGACATGAAGCTAACTGAAATAAACCTACAATAAAGGACAAAAAAAGTATATATATTAGCAAGTGGTATCCAACACCATATGAGAAGGATTATACACCATGACCAATAGGGATTTATCTCAGGAATGCAAGGTTAGCTTAATATGAAGATGAATTAATATAATATACTACATTAATAGAATGAAAGACAATTGTCTGATCATTTGAATAGATGCATCCAAAACATATGAGAAAAACCAATGTCTGTTCATGATTTCTAAAAAAGACTCTCAACATGTCAGAAATAAGAAACCATCCTAGATCTTACAAAGGACATTTATAAAACATTCATAGCTAATATCATATGTAATGGTGAAAAAATTGTACTTCCACCCTAAAATCCAAAACAAGGCACAAATGTCTGCTTTTACCATTTTCATCAACATTACAATGAAGGTTCTGAAAGCTAGTGTAATAAGAAACCAAAAATAAGTTAAAGGCATTCAGTATAAAAGTAAAATTGTCTTTTTTCAAAATTGCTTTGGCTATTCTATGTCATTTGCATTTCTTTTTTTTTTTTTTTTTGCATTTCTATGTAAATTTTAGAATCAGCTTATCCATTTCTACAAAAAGAAAAAAGTTTGCTAGGATTTATGGGGATTGCATTGAATGTATTAGATCAATTTAGACAGAAAAACCATATTGATAATGTTGAGTTTTCTAATCCATAAATATGAAAAATCTTTCTGCTGATACAGATCTTTAATTTCTCTTAGCAATGTTTTGGTTTTTAGTATACAGGTCTTGTGCTTCTTTTATTAGGCTTATTTTAAGTCATCTTGCTCAATTTAAAAGTTATAATATATATTTTTAGGATTCCTTGAGATTTTCTACATCTAGAATAGAGGTTATGCTTTTCCAGAAAGGGTTGAACCTCTCTCAAAATAATTCCTCATGTATATCATGGCTGTATTATTAGAGAAATACAAATTCAGAATTGTGTTATCTTCCTGCAGAATTGAAATTTGTACAGAGTGACTCTTTCTATCCCTAATGAGGTTTTGGGTGTCAGAGTCTGTCTAATAGATATATAACTACCTCAGTGCTATTTTGGCTATTTGCCTAGTATATATTTTTTCTGTTCTTTACTTTCTCTTTCTATATTCTTAGAACTTCTAATTGGTGAGTTCAGTTGATTACATTTATTGAGATGACTTATCTTTCTGGACTTGTTTTTATAATTGTACTTTATGTTATTTATCCTGTTTTTCTTCTTTGTTTCTACTTCTCCCTGGTCTATTTTTGGGGGGAGGGATGAAAAATTAAGATTTTTATACTAGAAATTATGTACTCTATTTCTATTCTTTTAGTGTTTAACTTTGAGATTCTTTCATGCATACTTAACAAAGTCTAATATAAGATAGGGTCTTAGCTTCCCTTAGCTCTCAAGGGAAAAGGTGAAGGTACTCCGAAATACAGTGGCTTAACAAAACATTTACTTTTCTTTCCTGTAACACTCCTGAAGCAAGTAGTAGAGGTTAATACGGTAGCTCTGCTCTATGAGATAATTCAGGGCTCTAGTTTGCCTCCAAGTCATCGCACAGTCAACGGCTAGGATGTTGTCCTCACCTGTATGGTCAAAGCTGGATTGCTGCCACATCTATATTCCCACAGGAAAAAGAAGGAGAGAAAATTCAGTATAGGCAATTTTATTTTAAACAAATGAGGCCAGAAGCTGCACATAGCATTTCTGTCCAATAACAAGAAGTTAGTCATATGGCAATACCTTGCTGCAAGTCAGAATGGGGAATATAGTCTCCTATTGGTAAGAACATGTACCTAGCAAGAAGGAGAGAACAGATCTACTTTCTTCTCACACATAGAAAAGATTTACTCTTTTTATGGTATGTAATCCAAGATCCCATCTAGTCCAAAATCCAAGCTATCTAGGTGCTGCAAAATTCTCTTCATTCAGTGCATACAAGGTTGCTCAGAGGCCTGTGAACAATGTATTAAGAGACAAGTTATATGAACCTGATCCCTAATAAGCAGTGATGGTAAACTTTTTGGATAAAGGAAGAATGGGAAATACAAAGTAGTCACTGGTCCAGTAAACAGGAGGAAATCATGCTGGACAGGAGTTATAAAGAACTTCCTAGGAGTCAAGAAGGTTCCTTGGTTATATGCTGGTTCTGATCACCAAGAAAAATTCCCCTACTATCTATGAACCCTATCTTTGCCTTCTAGATGTTCTTCATTGTTCCTAAACCAGTGGCCATACCTGATTTGGGGAAGAATGTAGGTAAGGTGGAGTGGAAATTGGGGAGTGCACTGTTGTAATAGCCCACTTCATAACTCGAGTATGTTTGGGATCCTGAGGTTGCTTTAAAGATTGAACAATCATAGACTTTCATAAGATCTTACTTTAAGACTTGGTGGGGGTATAATTCTCAAAACAACTTAGTAGGCTTTGGTTCTGTTTATTTCCTATTTGTTGATATGCCAGTAATCATAATCAAACTTTTTTTTTCCCTCTGGACAAAGCTTCTAAGCCAACCTTTTCCTAACTTCTTGGTTCCCTCTCTCCCTCTTTCTTATTTTAATTATAGCTACTTTGAGGCTCTCTCAACAGTAGATTTAGGTTAGAAGGCAACACATTTAAATTGATCTTTGTCAAAGGGTTGCATCTCTTTCTTTGAGAAAGCTTTAGGGAAATGTTTTAGTTGTAGTTTTATCTCATGCTATGTCTTATAATTCATTATAAGAGCAATTAGGAGTATGTGTTGGCTCTTGCTGCTTTTAGCAAGGTATTATAAGAAAAAGATGAGCTAAGGCAAGAATATGCCAATTTGCAAGCAGAGAAGGAAGGGGATAGAGAATCCAGAAATCTGAGCCTCACAAGCTGGAAAAAGCCAACTGCTTCTGTACCCCAAACACAAGATCTACTGCCTCAGTGCTAATTCCTAAATTTTGCTAAGCCAAGTGCCCCATATTTAAGGTTTCTGTGATTGTTGCATTTGTTTCAGGGACTGATTTAGTCAGCTTAAGGTTAAGTTACTCTAAGAAAGAACTCTTAAAATACAGAGTTAAATAATGTAAATTTCTACCTCAAGTAATAGTCCTAAGATATAGTCAGGTTACCAGTATGGCTCTGCTCTTAGTCATTCAGGGACCCAGATGATTCCATTTTATTGTTCCACTATTCCCTACAGTCTGCACTCATAAGGTTAAATCTAGGTGTGTATATTATCCATGTTCCAGGCATAAAAAGGGAAAAGAGAAATCTAGGACAAGTGATTTTTTTTAAGCAAATAAGGCAAAAGTTGCACACATGACTCCAACTCCATTTTATTGGTCAGAACTTGACATATAGCCACCTAGTTGCGTTGGATGCAAGAAACTGATTGAATGGGTATTTGCCCAGAAGGGAGGAAAGATTAGATCCTAAATCTAAATTTAGGAAGGATACCACACCTATAAATTCCTGCCCCCAAACTATAAATATCTTAGAATACATTATGGTCAATATCTTTCAATTTATATGATTTTCCTCAAGATTTTATTTTTGCCTCTTTTGGAGATCACTCAAAATAGATAGTTATTGTTATATGGATGTTTATTTAGACTTACTTACATACCGATTTATATACACCCACTTTTGTCATTGTATTAATAATTTTTGCTCCGTAATAAATTACCAGAAGCTTAGCAGCTTAAAACAACACCTACTTGTTAGCTTACAGTTCTGTATGTCAGAAGTCTGGCACGGCAAGGTGGGCTTCTCTGCGAAGAGTATCACAAGGCCGGTATCAAGCTGTCAGCTAGATTATGATCTCACCAGAGGCCTCGGGGGGAAAAGTCCTCTTCCAAGTTCATTCTTTTTGTTGGCAGAATTTGGTTCCTTGGGTGAGCTCCCCCTTTTCTTGCTGATGGTCATCCATTGCTCCATCTAAGCTCCTCTCCACGTGGCCCCCACAGGCAGCTCACAGCATGGATGTACACTTTCAGGGCCATCCAAGGAGAGTCACTTTCGCTTCCTCTTCTGCAAATGTCTAAGATAAATATATATTAGCATATGCATATGTTGGCTTCTCAACTTCTCTTTGAATCAGTCATATCATCTTACTGAGTCAAATAAAATCTTTGATACTTGTTCATTCTTATTTGTATGATTTATGTTTTTTAACATGTTTGAAAATTATATACTTTAATAGTGGTAGCCAATAAAAAAAGCCAGGTAGCCACAGTTGCCCTATTGTAAAAAGTGCTAGTCATTCAAGACCCATAGATGAATAAGGGTCTGAGAGCCAGACTTTCAGTGTCTAACTATTCAATATGAATAATGAATTTTAGCCTCTAATATATGAACTACAGCAAAAAGAAGAAATCAAATTAAGAGAAAACTAAGAGAATGAAGAAGAAAACTCTAAGGAAATAACATTTAAATCTTTAAAAATCTTAGTTCTGTGCAAGATGGAGTAAGCATAGTCAACCCCATTTCTCTTCCTGATCACAATGAAAACTCCATGGACAAAATGTATAGGGAAATTATCAGAAGACTCTGAAAGGTGGGAAAAGACAGACAGACTAGCTAAGGACCATGGAAATTGAGAAATGACCTGTGTGAATATGCTGTTTTGTTTTGTCTCCTATATATGCAATGGGCACAGACAAAAACAAAGCAAACAAAATTCCCAAAAAGCCCCAAAGAAAACCCTACCCAAAGGACAGGGAAGAGGGTAGCTCTGCAGAATAGAATTCTGCAGAGTAGAATTCTTTTTAGTATACTCTCCCAAGTGCAGTTAAATATCATGAAAGACGCAGTACCCTTTCCTTCCATACCAGACATAGGGGATGGAGCCCTGTTAATAATTCCTACCCTGTACTAAACAAAAGAGCGAAGAGCAGCATCTCACCCCCTCCCAAGTTAGAGAGTGGGAGAAGGATCAGAAAGAGGAGAGAAAAGACACTCAACCTCACTAATCATCAGGGAAATGGAAATAAATAAAAATCGCAATGAGATCGCTTCACACCTATTAAGATGACCATTATAAAAAAAAAACACAAAAAAATAAGTTATTGGACTGTTTCGCAAGACACTTGCGAAACTGAAAATCCTTTATACTGTTGCTGGGAATGTAAAATGAAGCAGCTCCTATGTAGAACAGTATGGTGATTCCTCAAAAACAAAACAAAAACAAAACTACCACATGATCCAGCAGTTGGTTCTGGGTTATTTATCCAAACAAATTTAAATCAGAATCTCAAAGAGATATCTGTACTCTCATGTTCATTGCAGCACTGCTCATAACAGCCAAGCGGTGGAAAAAAACAAATACCTATCACAAATAAATAAAGAAAATATAGTATATACACTCAAAGTAGTATTACTTAACCATAAAAAGAACAATATTCTGTAATATGCTACAGTATGGATGAAACTTGAAGACATTATGCTAAGTAAAGTAAGCAAGACACAGAAGGACAAATACTGCATGATTTTACTTATATGAGGTTTCTAAAGTAGTCAGGTTAATCAAAGCACAAAAGAGGACCGTGGTTGCTAGGGGCTGAGGGGAGGAGTAAATGGAGAGTTCCTGTTCAAAGATACAAAGTGTCAGTTACGCAAGATGAAAAAGTTCTAGAGATCTGCTCTCCAACATTGTTGTTACAGTAAATAATGCTATACTTAATACTTAAAAGTTTGCTAGGAGGATAAATCTCATGTTATGTGATTTTTCAACGCATTTTTTTTAAGTGATCCAACATTTTTAAAGTGCTAAAAACAAAACAAAACAAAACAAAACAAAACAAAACAAAACAAAACAAAAAACCCTGTAACTCACAATTAAATAGCAAGTGAAAGGGGCAAAGCAATTCAATGGAATGGGAAAAGGGTAATACTGGAACAACCTAGAATTGCCTGAGAGACAATTTCTTGGTGGGAGGGGAGAGAGACTGGGATTGAGAAACTCAACGTAAACCTCCTCATTAAAAGCACTTTACTGGGATGCCTGCATGGTTAAGCATCTGCCTTGACTGGGATCATGATCCTGGGGATCTGGGATGGAGCTCTGCATGAGGTTCTCTGCTGAGCAGGGAGTCTGCTTCTCCCTCTTCATCTTCTGCCACTCCCCCTGCTTGTGCTCTCTCGCACGTGCTCGCTCTCTCTCTCTCTCTCTCTCTCTCTCAGTCAAATAAACAAAATCTTTAAAAGTAAATAAAAAAATAAAACCACTTTACTAAACCTTACTGTTTATACAAAAAGTAACTCAGTATGGATCATGGATCTAAATGTAAAATAATGTAACAAATTTTTATTTTTTTTATTTTTTATTTTTTCTTAAAGATTTTATTTAGTTGACAGAGAGAAACACAGCCAGAGAGGGAACACAAGCAGGGGGAGTGAGAGAGGGAGAAGCAGGCCTCCCGCCGAGCAGGGAGCCTGATGTGGGGCTCAATCCGGGGTCTCTGGGACCATGATCTGAGCCGGAGGCAGTTGCTTAACCAACTGAGCCACCCAGGCGCCCCATGTGTAACAAATTTTTAAAGGAAAATCTTGATGATTTAAGCAATGAGTTCTTAAACATGATATCAAAAATACATACACAAAAGAAAAAAGCAATTCATTAGATTCATCAAAATTAAAAACTTTGGTGTAATACATTCTTCAGAGAATGATAATACAAACTAGAGACAGGAAAGTATTTGCAAAACACATATAGGTCATAGGAGATAAAAAAATTAGATAATGAAAGAATCCTTTTGGGTGGTCAATCATCTAAGGGGCACCTGGGTGGCTCAGAGGGTTTAGCCTCTGCCTTCGGCTCAGGTCATGATCTCAGGGTCCTGGGACCAAGTCCCACATTGGGCTCTCTGCTTGGCAGGGAGCCTGCTTCCCCCTCTTTCTCTGTCTGCCTCTCTGCCTTTTTGTGACATCTCTCTCTCTCTCTTTCTCTCTCTCTCTCTGTCAAATAAATAAATAAAATCTTTAAAAAAAATAGAAAAAATAAAAGAAGTTTCAGAAAAAGAGGAGAAATTAACCCGGGAAGAAAATACCAAAGAAATACTACAAGAAAATTTCCCAAAACCAAAGAACATAAATGTCAAGCCTGAAATTACCCAATGAATACCCAGTAAAATGAGAGAAGAAATCTAGGACAAGGCACATTATCATAAAATTTTAGAAAACCAGAAATACAGAGAAAGTCAAGAGATTCCTTAGAGAAACAACAAGTAACATGCAAAAGATCAGGAATACAAATGGTATTGGACTTCTTACCAAAAACATTAGTTTCCCATTACTACTGGGATAAATTAAGAACCAAAATCATTACATGGCCTAAAGGCTGTGCAAGGTCCTAGACCTGCCCAGCTCTCAAGTCTCATACCATTTCCCCTTTTATCACTCTTTAATTCAGTTACACTGGCTTTTTTTTTTTTCTTTTCCTCCCACCTGCAAAGCATTTATACCCATCGTTTCCTTCATACAGAAGATTCTTCTCACTTCAACTAGTTTATTTCACTCTTCCTTCACATCTCAGTTCAATTGTCCTTTCTTTACATCTCAGTAGTTAAAATGTTTTTAGGGAAGTCATTCATCCATATTCTCCTCTTATATGCTTACACAGTCCTATATACCATCCCACATAGTACTTACCTTAGCCATGGTTTTATTTTTTAGTATACTTTTATTAATCTTCAGATGTCATCTTATTTGAAATATCAGCAGTAGTTGATATTTTAATCCCTCTGTCCTCTTTGAAACAGTGCCTTTGTTAGGCTTGCAGAATCCCACATGTTCCTTTTTTCCCTTAAGTTACTGGATATTACACCATCTCTTTTGAGATTCTTCCATATCTCCACAAATTTGAAATGTTAGAAAGCCCGAAGGTCCACTCCAATGCCTCTTTTATTTTCTACCTACACTCATTCCAATGGCTTCATCCTGTCTCAGTGGTTTAAATACCATTTATAAACAAATGACTACAAAAACTATGTTAATAGCTTGGATTTCTCTTCTGAGCCCAGACTTGAGTGTCCAAATGCTGATCTACTTGGATGCTTAATAAGCAAACCAAATCTTTTTAGACAAACATCATTTTCAATGTAGCATTCAATATTTGAAATTATATATCAGTCTGAGATGACTTCAATCTATAAAAGCCCTCTGGATACCTCCAGCTGAGAGTAGATATTTGCATGAAAGTTGATGGTTATCAAGCTGAGTTAGTCCAGGGGGAAATATTCAATTATATCTCAATACTATAAGCTGAAAAGGGGGAAAAATAACTTTGTTTCCCTACATTAGGGCAAGGACAGTGGTCTATCTTTTTTACCATTATATATTTAGCATATAGCACAATGATTGACATATAGAAGAATCAAATAAATAAATTTGATTTAGTCACTTAGGTGAAGACTACATAATAAGTGGAATGCATGGCAATTCATGAAGGATGAAAACCAAATGGCCAATAAATGTATAAAAAGATGACCAACCTAAAAACAAATAAAGATGATCAACCTCAGGGCACCTGGGTGGCTCAGTTGGTTGTATCTGACTGCTCATTTTGGCTCAGGTAATGATCTCAGTGTTGTGAGAATGAGCCCCACATCAGACTCTGCACTAAGTGTATTGCACTAAGTCTGCTCAAGATTATCTCTCTTCCTCTCCCTCTGCCCTTTCCCCCACCTCTACTCTCTCTTGCTCTAAAATAAATAAATAAATATTCAAAAAAAAGAGATGATCAACTTCGTGAGTTATCAAGAAAATGCAAATTAGAGTCACAGAAGGATACAATTTCATGCTTGCTATAATTATAAAATTTTAAATATATGAATACTAAGTATTAGTAAGGATATGCAGAAATAAACTTTTATATGCTAATGAATATAAATTGGCACAAATACTTTGGAGAGCCATTTGGCAATACCCTGCGAAAATATGCATATCCTGGAGCGCCTGGGTGGCTCAGTTGGTTGAGTGACTGCGTTCGGCTCAGGTCATGGTCCTGGAGACCTGGGATCGAGACCTACATCGGGCTCCCTGCTCAGCAGGAGGCCTGCTCTCCCTCTCTCACTCCCCCTGCATGTGTTCCTTCTCTGGCTGTGTCTCTGTCAAATAAATAAAATCTTTTTAAAAAAATGCATATCCTATGACCGTATTTCCACTCATAAACACATCATTCAAAGGAATTCCACCTAAGGGCATAACTCCTGCATAAGGGCATATGTGGAAAAATATACATAGCTCTATTGTTTAAAATAGCAACATTCCAGTAACCTAAATTGCAATTAATAGAAAAATAAATGGATACATTGAGGGAGTAGATAAATGAAATGGAATATTACTCAGCAGTGAAAATGAATATTTATGTGTTTTAATACAAATATACTACATAAACACAACATTGAGCAAAAAAGGCAAGCTGCACAAGAATACCTTGTGATAACATTTACATTGTTTCAAAACATGCAAAGCAATATCATTTTGCTTAAGAGATACATATTTATGGTGCCTGGGTGGCTCAGTGGGTTAAAGCCTCTGCCTTCGGCTCAGCTCATGATCTCAAAGTCCTGGGATTGAGGCCCACGTCGGGTTCTCTGCTTAGTAGGGCTCCTGCTTCCTCCTCTCTCTCTGCCTGCCTCTCTGCCTACTTGTGATCTCTCTCTCTCTGTCAAATAAATAAATAAAGTATTTAAAAAAAGAGATACATATTTAATGAAAGTATTCTAAAAATATGGGAATGATAAATACCAAATATAATAATTTTTGGAGAAATAGTGGAAGAAAATATAATCCAGGAAAATAACATACAGGTTTTTTTTTTTTAAAGATTTTATTTATTTGACAGTGAGAAACACAGCTAGAGAGGGAACACAAGCAGGGGGAGTGAGAGAGGGAGAAGCAGGCTTCCCACTGAGGGGGGAGCCCGATGTGGGGCTCCATCCCGGGTCTCCCGGATCATAACCTGAGGATCTTCCGGGTCATAACCTGAGCCGAAGGCAGCTGCTTAACCAACTGAGCCACCCAGGCACTCCTAACATACAGTTTTAACTCTGTTAACAGTGTTTTATGTCTTAAGCTGGGTAGGAGATATACAGATGTTCATTATGTTATTCTTCAGGTTACCTGACTCGTTTTTTTTCTAATTCTGAAATAGTTTTTAATTTTTCCTTAGCAATTAAAAAAAAAAACACAAAACCTTGCCATATTCGTAAGTCTAATAAAAATGAGTACCTAGGGTGCCTGGGTGGCTCAGAGGGTTAAGCCTCTGCCTTCGGCTCAGGTCATAATCTCGGGTCCTGGGATCAAGTCCCACGTTGGGCTCTCTGCTCAGCAGGGAGCCTGCTTCCCCCTCTGTCTCTGCCAGCCTCTCTGCCTATTTGTCATCTCTCTCTCTGTCAGACAAATAAATAAAAATCTTTAAAAAAATGAATACCTAAAACTGAGGTCAAAATGTCTATAACATTAATTCAGTGAAATTTAGTCATTTCTAGTGATGGCAGAGGAGGTGGGCAAGAAAGTAATTATAAACTAGTAATGCTTTTAGGGTACATGTACATTTGTATTTGTATATAACACATGTGTAATACATTTCAAAAGCCTTAAATATGTTTATACTATTTGACCCTACACGTGTTTGGATAACATAAAAAATTTCTATGTGAATATTTCTAAATTTTTCTATAGTAACATAATATTTGTTTAATAAACTTTTCTTAAAAGATGAAATATAAAGTAAATAAAAGAAACTGAATTGGTGAAGTGAACCTTTAAACATTATGCAGAAACCTTCTAATTATAGTAAAGTTTTTGCCTTAAAACCTATTAATATACCAAAACCAGCTTTTGGAGGGGGTCCCTGTATTTCATAATTTTTTCTTCTTCATTCTTCTACTCTTAACCTTTTTGTACACTTTTGTTTTAGATATGCTTATTGTACATAGTGTATCACTGCATTTTGTCTAATCCAGTCAATCCTTGCTGTTCAGTTAGAAATATTTAACTACATTAAGTCTGTTAACATTTATCATAGTTACTGAAAAATTATATTTGTTTTAATACTAAAAGATATGTCATTCTTTTCCAGGAAAAATAATATTTACTTTTATATAAAAGTCTGTAAAGCTTATATATTCAATAGGTCAGAATTCAATAGGTAGATTTCATCTACCTCATTATTCCAAGGATTTTTGCTTTTGAAGGTGTTTATAAACGAAATATCAGACTCAGCTAGGACATATTTAAAACTATTTTGATCGTATTTTGATAATGAATTTTCATACAAATGGATGAACATTAGTCTTGCATAGAAAGTTTTATCAATCTAATATAAACAATGAAAACTGAAAAATCTATTACAATATATGAATGTGTTCAACTTAGAAATACTAAAGGCAGGAATTAAAGATGCTACCTATTTTTTATTTTTTAAATTATTATAAAGGAAGAAATTTAAGCAATACTAATACTAGAAAAGAAAAAACTACTAGCAGATACTATGAGTCCTCTCAAATGAAAAATAATCAACTGAAAAACTTTTAAATCTGACCAGATCCATGATAAATATACACCTTAAACTGTTAACATTAGTCACTTCTGAGAAAGGAAGAGAGATGTTAGCATTGGGAGACAAAGGTAAGCATTTACATTTTTAAATTTTGTATTTATTTTATATTTATTTTTTATTACATTATTTTATTTTATTTTATTTTTAATTTTTTTAAGATTTTATTTATTTGACAGAGAGAAACACAGCCAGAGAGGGAACACAAGCAGGGGGAGTGAGAGAGGGAGAAGCAGGCTTCCCGCCCAGCAGGGAGCCTGATGTGGGACTCGATCCCGGGTCTCCGGGATCATGACCTGAGCTGAAGGCAGTCGCCCAACCAACTGAGCCACCCAGGCACCCCTACATTATTTTATTTTTAATCAATCTACTTTGTTATGTACTTTGATTTTTGAACTTTTATAATGAGCAAGTATTTGTCATTTTAAAAATGAGTAAACCATACTATATTAATTAAACTAAATCATATTAACTTCACATAAAAAGCCACTTAAAAAATTTCAAAAGAGCTCTATGTAAGATGCCTCACTATGTATATTAGATTTTTTTAAAAGATTTTATTTACTTATTTGATGGAGAGAGACATAGCGAGAGGTGGAACACAAACCGGGGAGTGGGAAAGGAAGAAGCAGGTTTCCTGCTGAGCAAGGAGCCCAATGTGTGGGGCTTGATCCCAGGATCCTGGGATCGTGACCTGAGCCAAAGGCAGAAGCTTAACCAACTGAGCCACCCAAGTGCCCTGTTTTTTTTTGTTGTTTGTTTTGTTTTTTTGTTTTGTTTTTTTTAAGCCTGGACCATTATAATACAGTGGTATAAACCCATTATACACTGCAGTGGAAACAACCTGGATGTGCTTCAGTGGGTGAATGGTTAAAAAAACTTTGATATATCCATTGAATACTACTCAGTAATAAAAATGAATTATTGATACATGCAAAAACTTGGTGAAATTTCCAGGGAATTGTACTGAGCAGGTGGGGGGAAAGAGTCCCAAAATGTTACACACTGTTTGACTTCATTTATAGAACATTTTAAAATGACAAAATCTTAGAAATAGAGAGCAGATTATTAATCACTAAAAGTTAAGGATGACAGAAGGAGTCAGGAATGAGGTGGGAGTGATTAAAAAAGAACAACACAGGATTCTTATAAAGAGACTATTCTGTATCTTGACTGTGGTGGTGAACACATAAACTTATATATATGACAGAATTGTCTAGAAATAAATACACAAATAAGTTTGAGTAAAACTGGGGAAATCTGAAAAAGACTGGTGGATCATGTGAATGTCTATATACTGGTTTTGATATCAAACTATAGTTTTACAAGATGCTACCATTAGTGGAAAGTGGGTAAAGGTCCATGGGATCTTGCTGGGTTATTCGTTTAAGATTTCACATGAATCTATCATAATCTTAAAAATTTCTATTACAACAAAGGATAGTTAAGAATTTCACATAAATTATAAAAAATACCACAGATTAAGTAGCTCACATAATCCCCTGGAAAATAAAGGGAATCTGCGTGTAGACTGGTAAGAACAGCTAAGTATTTACCAATTTGCAGTTTTCCTTTCTTACTAATGGAAGTACCAGAGTTATGATTCTTCAACTACTCTATATTTTCCAGTCTCCCTTATGGTTAGTGTGACTTATTGCCTAATTTCTTACCTATAAAATGCTTTCAGCTGGGGACCTTAAGAAATAAGCAGACTACCTCCGTTTTCTTTCCAACTTCCTGTAAACTGGAGCAAGAATATGCCTATAACCTGATTTTGACAATGGAATCACAGGAAACTAGATAGAAGGAACCTGAGTTCTTGAAAAACAATGTGGGGGGAGCCCACTTATCAACCTGGAAGGGGCAGCCTAGATTGTTACCTATCATATTGAACTGTGTGTTTAGTTTTCCTGTTGTACATCTAGTACTTCCCTGAATTGAGAATACACCTAGATAGATCACAGTGTAACTGCAGAAAACAAAAAAGAAAAGCTAAGACAAACTACATTTAAAGGAGCTATTGTTATTAAAAGAAACAGACTTTGGAATAGTATCTCTAATGGGCTAAAAGAGAACAGCCACCATACTGAATTCTATACCTGATTTTTAAAAAAATTTTATTTATTTGACAGAGAGAAACACAGCGAGAGAGGGAACACAGCAGGGGGAGTGAGAGAGGGAGAAGCAGGCTTCCCGCCGAGCGGGGAGCCCGATGCAGGACTTGATCCTGGGTCTCCAGGATCATGACCTGAGCCGAAGGCAGATGCCCAACGACTAAACTACCCAGGCACCCCTATTCATTTATTTTAAGTGGCTGCCTAAGACATATATTCTACTATAGTTTATCTGAGAGCTCTAGGTCGATATTTGGAGTTTCAGATACAAGATAATTATAAAATGGATTTGGATTTTTCCACTTGTAGTTGTCTCTAATATGTATATCCTTTCTCAGGAACCTTACAACAATGGGTAGTTTACCAAAAACAAGTTTTAGGTACCTGGGTCTCTTGAGCTAATGTCTAACATCAGGTTTTCAATAAATAGTAAATATTACCAGTCAATGCTCAACCACATAGTATGTACCAAAGATAGAAATTCGTATAAGATCAGTTTGTAATGGGTTCTGCCAAGGCAAGTTGAGCTCTGACCAAATAAAAAATATACTTGCATTCTTTTTTAAAATTCTTTTTGATGCTTATAAGCAGAAGTGGCTCAGTAGTGTTTTCATGTGAAAAGAATGTGAAAAAAAATTTACGCAAATGTTACATTAAAATTCTTTTCATTTTATGAAGAGACCATTTACTATAATAAATAATGATACCAGAAATATTTCTGGGTATGTATTTTTTCATTTCAAATGAATATAACATTATCTACTTCCACCAATAAAGAAATTATAAATGGATTTTTAAGCTAATGAATCATGAAATATTTTTGTTGAGTTATAAGTGAACCAAATGGTCATATTTATTTTAACACCTGGAAGGAGTCAGGATATGCACAGCTGGCTGTTAGCTTGTCACACATTCCTAAGTTTACAATTACTACGAGTGTTCTCAAAGTCCACTGACAAACAGTTGCAGGTGGCCAAGATGTTTTTGTGTAGAAACAGCTTTACTCAGCAAAATCTAATAATGTATCAATAATAGCATTTACTTTGGAAACTATCAGTATTTTAAGAATGGCAATTTTCAAATATTTTCTTAAAATTATTTAAGGCATGCTTGGGACTGCCAATAAGAAATTTACAAATATTCCTCTAATTTTTTAAAAGAATATTTAAGAATACTGCCAAAGCAAAAAAAAGAATAATGTCAAAAAAAAGTTAACCTGTTAGATAAAGTCTATTTGATATATTTCTTATGGTGGAAATAGCCACATCCTTATACTATAAAAGGTTACCTATATAATTCATTTTCTAGAGCATCATTTCTACATGAAATGCAACTAGTATTCCAGAAGAGGGGAATACGTATCATTTTATAGAAGGATTATTTTCAAGTTTTTAGATGATATTAAAAAGCTAAATTTCTATGTTAATTTAAATTTTTAAATTTAAATTGTTTCATATAATTATTTTTAAATTTCCATTAAATATTGATAGGAAATATTTACAAAGTGTATAACATCTAAAGAATAACAAAAACAAATATTTACATACCACCTCTCAGTTTAAGAAAATAACAATACCATTGTAGTTCTCTGTGCCTTTTTCTGAACTCTTTTCCCTCTCCTTTGCTTCTGAGAGGTAAACACTTCTCTGCACTTTGTCTATTTCATTGTTTTGCTTCTCTTTAAGGGTACCATGTAATGTTGCCTCCTTAATCAACTGTTGTCCACTACGGAATATTCTAAACCTTATATGAATGAAATAATACTGTAAGTATTCTTTGACATTTATTTTGTTCAACACTGTATTCCTGAAGTTCATCCAAGTTATTACAGGAAGATATAATTCATGCATTTTTATTGCTGTATATAATAACATCATGTAAAAGAACCACAGTATCCATTCTATTATTGATGGAGACTGGACATATTCTGCTTTTGCTATTACCTAGTGTTACTAAAAACAATTTTACATGACTCTCTTGGTTCACATATCCAAGAGTTTCTAATGTATATGTATATAGAGATATATACACATACACATATTTATAAATGTCAAATTTATATGTAATATACACATTATTATTATGTCAAGTTATTCCCTAATTTGGTTTTTACCAATTCATACTTTAATCAACAGTAAATAAGTATTCCAGCTGTTCCATATTCTTGTCAATACTTGATATTCTCAGACTTTAAATTTAAGCCAGTCTGATAAGTTTATAGCAGTATTTATTTTAATTGTGGCTTTAATTTGCACTTCTTCAATTACCAGTGAGGTTGAGAAACTTTTTGATTGTTTAATAGCCATACTGATAACCTCTCATGAAGTGCTTCTTCCAGTCTCTGCTCATTTTCCTTTGGAGTTGCTTCTCTTTTTCTCAACTGAACAGGGAAGAGTTATTTATTCATTCTAAACATTAATCCTTTGTCAATTACATGTTGCAAATATCATTTCTCAATGGATTCTATTTTTACTTTTTACATCTTTTGATCAAAGGTTCCTAATTGTAATGTAGAACTCTTAACAATCTTTTCCTTGTTCAAAACCATTTTTATGCTGTATCGCATATGAAAAAGTCTTCAGAAGCTAAACACTTGTAGTATAGAAATTGAGAAAATGTCATAGGTATTCTGTCATACATCTTAAAAATTAAACAATGGATATTCATATGAAAAACTGTGGCTCAGACAAATGGCTAGTTGTTTTTTCTGGGTTTGGTGACAGTTGATATATTAACAAATTAGTTTATTTGCTGATAAATCTGGAACTACAGAAAAAAACATACAGGTTTCTGAAAAGTTTTCTATAACTTATCACTTAATTGCAATAAAATACTAGTGTGTATTGGTTGTAAAGGTTGTTGATTGTTAACTGTTTGGTTAACACCTGAACTAATAATGGAGATTATGTCATTTGTAATGAGAGTTTAGGTGGGTGAAAGAGGATCTTTTTTTTTTTTTTTACTTTTCCCATTCAATCTTTCTGTAGTATCTGAACATTATAACATAAACATGAATTACCTTTATAATGAAAAACAGGTCTGATATTCTTCAAGCTGAATTTAAATTTATTGTAAATAAAGTGAAAGTGATATGAAATTTATGAACTTATTATAATGCAACACAGACTAATTTTGTCATGTTTGTATGTAAGTTTTGAGTCTTCTAACAGCTCTTAAAATTATACTAAGAAAAGTGAATTCAAAAATGCTGTTCAAAGTCAAAAAAAGTACCATTATTTTAAAGAATTTTTTGAGAGATCTATAGATAGACTGTGGATTCTATTATTTACAAAATGGAGAGGCAGAATATATCAGCACTAAAAGTCACTTGTGAACATTATTTATATCCAAACTTAGAAGAACATAAAAATTACATTTTTGGCAAGAAAACACAGCGAATGGCTAACTGTGATACTAAGATACCTACCTGGTTTTAAGTTAGGTCTATGTTAATTTTCTGAGTTACCTTAATTTTTTTTTTGACTTTAAATTTATTTTATTTTTTCAGTGTTCCAAGATTCATTCCCCATGCCCCACACCCAGTGCTCCATGCAATAGGTACCCTCAGTACCCACCACCAGGCTCTCCCATCCCCCCACCCCCTCCCTCCAAGTCCCTCAGTTTGTTTCTGTGTCCAAAGTCTCTCATGTTTCGTTTCTCTCCCTGAATTACACTACTTCCCATTTACTCTCCGAGTTACCTTAATTTTTAAGACATTTGCATTGGATTAAGTTTTTAAAAGACCCTCAGTGAGAAAACTGAATGGGAAGAAATCACAGAGGGCGACAGACCATGAGAGACTCTGGACTCCGAAACAAACAGGGTTACAGAAGGGAGAGGGGTGGGGAGATGTGGTAACTGCGAGATGGGTATTAAGGAAGGCACCTGTTGTGAGAGTACTGGGTGTTATACATAACTAATGAATTCTTGAACATTACATCAAAAACTAATGATGTACTCTATGTTGGCTAACTGAATATAATAAAAAACTTTTTTAAAAAAGATCCTCGGTGGGATGATTCAGCAAAGATAAGAACTCTAAAGTTTCTCTTTTGGGTGCCTGGGTGGCTTAATCAGTTAAGTGTCTGCCTTCAGCTCAGGTCATGATCCCAGGGACTCAGGATCTAGTCCCTCCTTGGGCTCCCTGCTCTTTAGGGAGTCTGCTTCTCCCTCTGCCCCTCCTCACACTCCTCTCAATCTCTTGTGTGCTCTCTCGCTCTCTCTCTCTCTCAAATAAATGAAATATCTTTAAAAAGTTCAAAGTTTTTCTTCCTGCTTTGTCACATAGAGGTGTTTCTGATAAATTTTGTGTTCTTAAATCACACCCCAATAAGAATTTGTTAGCTGAATAAGTTAAAGAGAAACCTTCCAGAGGCCAGAAATACTGGCAATTCATACATCAGTAATAAATACACACAGAAATGTAGAACTGCATCATCTAATTCTGATAAAGGATACAGAGATCATTTTTTTTACTTTAAATTTATTTTATTTTTTCAGTGTTCCAGGATTCATTGCCCATGCCCCACACCCAGTGCTCCATGCAATAGGTGTCCTCAGCACCCACCACCAGGCTCTCCCATCCCCCCACCCCCTCCCTCCAAGTCCCTCAGTTTGTTTCTGTATCCAAAGTCTCTCTTGTTTCATTTCTCTCCCTGAATTACCCTACTTCCCATTTCTTTTCCTTCTCCTACTGTCCTCTATATTACCCCTTATGCACCACAAGTAAGTGAAACCATGCGATACTTGACTTTCTCTACTTGGCTTATTTCACTCAGCATAATCTCTTCCAATCCAGTCGATGTTGCTACAAAAGTTGGATATTCATCTTTTCTGATGGAGGCGTAGTATTCCATTCTATATATGTACCACATCTTCTTTATCCATTCATCTGTTGAAGGGCACCTTGGCTCTTGCCACAGTTTGGCAATTGTGGCCATTGCTGCTATGAACATTGGGGTACATGGCCCTTATTTTCACTACATCTGTATCTTTGGGGTAAATGCCTAGTAGTTGATGCAGAGATCATTTTTGCTGATAATTTTTGAATATTAGAAAATAATATTCCAAATCAATTAATATGAGATATGTTCACAAATGTCTGCAAAAAATAATAATTAAGTAAACTTAACTAGTCACTGTGATAAAAATGATGCAAAGGTGTGTTTGTAACAGTGTTAAAACAATACTTATTTAATTTTCAAATATAATGTAATTTAATGTTTATATATTTCTAATTTCTAAGGTTTCTCACATAAATACACTAACAGACCAGAAGAGAAGTTTGGTCAAGCCATGTTACTGATGATTAATTTGCAAAATAAAATTTGATTAAGTATGTGTACCTCTTAGCAGCTCACACCAAACAGGTAAGGAAAAAAGGACTTGGAAGAATATTCCTTTTGGACTGATGATTTTACTGCTATATCTTTACCCAACCTCTCTGTATCAACATACATTGTCATTTTTTTCAAGCATCACTTTGAATTTCTAACCCTCCAACCATGTCTTCATTTTGGTAATGCACGTGTGTGCTTCACTCATTCATTCAACATCACAAACAAGATACAAACAAAAGGTGTAGCTTAGTAGTTAAGAGCTTGACTCTGAACCCAAATGCTTGTTTGTATCTTGGTTCTGCCAGTTATTTATTAGCCCTTAGACCTTTGGGAAAGCACCTAACTTCTGTGCTTGCTTCCTTATCTGTAAAAATGAGTGTGTCAAAAATACCTATCTCATAAGTCATTATGAGGAATGAATGAATCAATATTATATAAAAGTCTTATAAAGTATAGTAAGAATTATATAAATGGGGGTGCCTGGGTGGCTCAGTTGGTTAAGTGACTGCTTTCGGCTCAGGTCATGATCCTGGAGACCGGGGATCGAACCCCACATCGGGCTCCCTGCTGGGAAGCTTGCCTCTCCCTCTCTCACTCCCCCTGCTTGTGTTTGCTCTCTCACTGTGTTTCTCTCTGTCAAATGAATAAATAAAATCTTTAAAAAAAAAAGAATTATATAAATGTCAGTTGTTTTTATTAATATTATTGTTGTTATTTGAGCACACATCTGCCAAGTATTCTAGTATATATTCAGATTAGATTGGTAAACTAAATAAACAAGACTCTTAGGAAAGTCTTTAAGGTACAAACTGTTCCCCATTTCCCTATCTCAGAGACTTAAGTGGACACAGGACAAAAAGGTTTTGGCTAGGGATGCCATCACATTAGCAGGCACCAAAAATGTGAAACCATCAAGAAAAGATACAATTCCTAGGACTGGCACAGATAAAAATAAAAAAGTCACCTGAACACTTATTTCTCATTTTTGTTGTTATTATTACATTCTTGTCCTCTGTCTTGACATTAATTTTAGCTCATGTTTTCCTCCTTCCCATCACTACAGCCTATCATTTATTTTCAAGGCAAAGGTTCTCAAAAAGATACATGCCTATAATTAACTTACAGCTGCACATCTTAAGTATTAAGTGCAACTATCCTGCTTCAAAATGATCATAAAAATAATGTAATTATTTTACATTACATAATAATGTAATTATCCCCCTGTAATGGGACTGGTTTAGACATGAAAAGGTTGCTCTTCCCATTTCCTATTGTTAGCCTTTATTTACACATTTCTTTTCATTTATAAAGTTTGTCCTCAGGAAATAGAGCCGATATAAAATAACTAACTTGGCTTAGAATTCTAAAATAAAATCTTCATAGTATGGTTTTTATTTATAAGATCTAGGTACTCACTCAAGAGAAAAACTGTTTTGTTTCAATTCACAATGGCATCTGATTTGGAAGATCAGAAGCTCAAGCTCAGAGGATGGATCATTGACCCTCTTGGGGCAGAGGGAGAAACAGGGCCAAGCCTAAACCTCTTTCTTGTTTTAAGCAAATGTTAGATTAAAAACTAAGATAAAATGATTCTCTAACCTTAGACTTTAAGGCCTTGGAAGGGCATTTGACAGAAATATTTCAGGACAGTGAAATGTAGGTCATAGCTATTTGGCTTACCTATAGATATACATCCCTACTCTGTGGTTTTGGCTTTCAAAGTACTTAAAGCATTTACCAAAGGATTAAAGAGTTAAATGTAAAAATGAAACCATAAAAGAACTAGAAAAATATAAACCAATACTTAATCTTGGGGTGAAAAAGATGTTTCTAAGCTTAACACTGAAAGTATACTAAAAGAAAATTTTTTTATCTCTTTCACTGAATAAAAATTTAAAATTCATATGACAGTAAAAATATCATAAATTAACATTGTTGCAGTACTGTTATGTATATGCTATATATATATCAACATGTATATAACATGCTATATATGTTTTATATGGAAGAACACTTAAACTTAAAAATAAAGGCCTTAATAGAAAAAGTCAAAGGGCAGTATAAGGCAATTAATAATTAAAATGATACTATAAATTTAATATATTAACTTGGAAAGACATGTTCCTAGCATGTTTCTTGGAGTGGGTATATATATGTGTATATATGTGTGTGTGTAAAAGTATATATATATATATATATATATATATATATATATATATATATATACACATATATAAATATATATGTGAATATATAAAAAGAAAGTAGAGCCCATAAAAGTACAGATTCATATTCATAGTGGGTATTGCTGGGGAATAGAACTACATGTACTTTTTATTTTGTTCTTTGTATTAAAGTTTCTTTTTTTGGGGGGTGGAATACATGTTACAGTAGCAATAAGAAAAAACTCACTTTAAAGAGTTAAACATACAAAATTAAACTTCAAAGGAAACTAGAAATGTGCAGAAAGCCCTATGTCTTCTGAGCTGAAGCAGAGACAAAGTAATCATTCTTCTTCTGATGTGAATCTCATTTTCTGAATGTGTGAAAACTAGGACTTGGTAAAAAAATATTATATAAGTTGTAAATTAATTTCTTTCTCTGTTAACTTTCAGGATTCCATTTGCAGGTATACGGTGAAGTCAAGAAAGGCAAACATTTTTAACTTTCCTAACTTATAGCAGTTAATATTAACAAATTAATATCTATATACTGCCTACAATGTATTTACCACTGTGGCAAGTTCCATTAGAAATAAACAAAGGTAATTATTATATGTTAAATATTTAATAATCCAAACTTTCTACCAAATCAGTCTTTCATGACCCAACAAATAATGATTTGGTAAACTTCCTAAGTTAAGAATCTCAACAACATAAACATTGTTTCAAATTTCCTCTGTAAACTTCTTAGTCAAGAATCTCAGCAACATAAACTTACTGTTTCAAATTTCCATGTAACATGCCATCTTTAATAAAAATAATATTGGTCTACCATCAACAAAATATGCACTTTTGAATAATGGTAAAAGATTTATTCTTCACAGAAATTTGAAATCACTAACAATGAGCTAACTTAATCTAAATAGGGTTAAATCTGTAATAGTCATTTAATAATGATACTATACAACTAACATTTTTTGAGTGCTTAATACTTTCCATGTTCCAAGCTAAGCACTTAATCATTATCATTATTTAACTCTTTGAAAAATTTAGGCTCGCACATTATGCAACTTGCCCAGGGTCAGAGAGCTAGCATGGAGAGTCCAACAAACTGCTGTCTGGCTAGAAAGTGACACACTGCGTCTTCACTAAATATTTTATACATTTAG
Organism: Spilogale gracilis; assembly: GCA_004023965.1. Classification (NCBI taxonomy): domain Eukaryota; kingdom Metazoa; phylum Chordata; class Mammalia; order Carnivora; family Mephitidae; genus Spilogale; species Spilogale gracilis. Next base: position 24,393 of record PITA01018715.1, read on the forward strand.
CTACTAAACAATACTAGTATATATATATACTAGTATATATGCATATATATGATTTAAGAACTAGTAAAATAGTTTAAAGAATATACTTATAAAAATATGTGACTACTTAATAATCCACTCCTGAAAACTATTCAGAGCCAACAAAGTGCAAAAAATACATACAATAGTCACACATCAAGCCAAAGCATATGCAGATGGATAGGATGAAACTTAAGGGATCAAACTAATCTTTTTTTACGTTACTAGTTCTTCATTCTTCATATATGGCAAAGCAAAAATTCAACTGTTAGATCTAATAATTGGTACATTGTTAAATTTGTTACCTTTTGGGAATGAAAGAAAATAATTTCTCACTACTAGGTATACTAGGTATATTTGTTGTGCTTGATCACTTAATCCTCAAGTAATTAGCAATTTCATGAGATAGGTATCATTCCTCCATTTATAAAAAAGAAAACAAACTGAGATTCAGAAAGTCTGAACAATTCATATATAACTGGTAAATGACAAAGTCATTTGCTCCCAAAGTTGCACTAGGTATAGGCTAATGCTAATGTAGGAAAGCACAATTAGTAAATTAATGAGCTATATTTTAAAATAATGTTTATGTGTGTTCATCACATATTACTACACTTACATAACTAAATTACAGATCAAGCTAGCTTTATGGCATAACATGCAAGACTCAGGCATGAAAACATTTGCAAAGTATAAAATAATTTGCTTTAAAGTCTCTATTTGAAGATTTAAGAAAGAAATAACTCCTTGATCATAATACACGCACCCATTTTCATGACTAAAAATCTAGTAATACAAGATAAATTCAGATCACTTCAGAATTTTGGACTGAAAAGATTTTATAAGCTAAAAGGAAAAACAGGATGTTTAAGATAAATATCTACAAGTAGACATTTTAGTTTCTACATTTTTTGCATTACAACATACAATATGCCAAGAAAGCCAACACTTTCAGGTTGTCAAATCAAAATCCTCTCTTTTAAATACTTCTTTCAGAAAATACTTCTTTCAGAAAGGGTGCCTGGGTGGCTCAGTGGTTAAGCGTCTGCCTTCAGCTCAGGTCATGATCTGATTCCAAGGTCCTGGGATTGAGCCTGGCATCAGGCTCCCTGCTCAGGGGGAAACATGCTTCCCCCTCTTGCACTCCCCCTGCTTTTGTTCCCTCTCTCACTGTGTCTCTCTGTCAAATAAATAAAATATATTTTTTTTAAAGTAGGAATTTAGGAGCACCTGGGTGACTCAGTCGTTAGGCATCTACCTTCTGCTCAGGTCATGATCCTAGAGTCCCAGGATCAAACCCCACATCAGGCTCCCTGATCAGTGGGAGGTCTGCTTCTTGCTCTCTCACTCCCCCTGCTTGTGTTTCCTCTCTAGCTGTGTTTCTCTCTGTCAAATAAATAAAATCTTAACAAAAAAAAAGTAAGAATTTAGACAAGCATCACAGTGAACTATCTTGGAAGGTTCATAGCACCTACAATCGTTTCATATAAAATCAGAAATAGAAGCATTTTTTAATGTTATTATTATTATTAATTAAAAATTAATTAAAAATTAATTAAAAATTGTTATTTTTATGTTACATATTATATTCTAATCATCCTTTAAAGTTCCTAGTTCATAGAATCATAGATTTTAGTTATTTAAGAACACCTAATCCAATAACTTCATTTTCATAAAGGAGAAAATTAAGACCCAGAGAAATTTGACTAATTTCTCCATGATTGTTTTGTAAATTAGTGCTGGAGTGGGGAATGAACCTTAGATTTCCTGATATAGAGTCAAAAACTCACTACAGGGTGCCTGGGTGGCTCAGTGGGTTAAAGCCTCTGCCTTCAGCCCAGGTCATGGTCTCAGGGTCCTGGGATCAAGGCCCACATCAGGATCCCTGCTCAGCAGGGAGCTTGCTTCCTCCTCTCTCTCTGCCTGACTCTCTGCCTACTTGTGATCTCTCTCTCTGTCAAATAAATAAATAAAATCTTTAAAACAAAAAAGTCACTACATTACAACAGCATACCATCTTCATTTCTATTTTGGATAGTGTCAAGTAGTAGCTACAGCATATTTAAATTCTGGGTCCCCAAGCAAACATTTCAGAATTCCCCCCCTTCTACTGAGGAAGTTAAACATAATCTTAAAGTGGATGGCTACTTAATATTTATCCTAAATATATACTGGTCAGGTAAAACTTCTGAACATAGTCTCCTGATAAAAGGGGTGCAGGTTACTAGTGGCCCCACCTACAAGGGAAAGTACTCTTAGTACTTAAAACAATAATAACATATTTGGATACTGATTTACAATTTACAATGTCATTTCACATATTATTTTGTCCAAAGACTCTCAATTAAGTTTGTTTTTAAAAATTTATATTATTGAGGTATAACTTAAATACCATAAACTAAAGAAAAAATCTATTTAAAGTGCTTGGTTTGAGGGTTTTTTTGGTTGTAGTTTTTGGCTTAAGACAACAAAGATTTACTAGCACTCTATGTGAATAGGTATTGGGAAGTGCTTAGTTGAATGCTTCTGGCTCCATCTCTTTTATAAAGTTGCAATTAAGTTCTCAGTCATGGTATAGAGTAATCTGAAGGTTTGAGTGGGACTGGGGGATATGTTTCTAGGATGACTCACTCACTTGGCTCTTGGAAATAGGCCTTAGTTCTTCTAATCACACAGACATTTCCACTCAGCTGCTCGAATGTCCTCACAAAATGTCAGCTGGATTCCCCAAGTTCAGTGAGTTCTGAAAAAGATACACCTGCATAATCATTTATAATCCAGACACAGAACATTTCTTTCAGTCAAACAGTTCTCTCAGGAACCTCGCCTCACTTCTGCCCCCAGAAGAGGTGTTTGTTTGTTTGTTTTTTGCATTACTTAATGAAACCTGTTGCAGTTATGGACACAGCTACAAAAATATTCATATACTGGGTTACCATATAAACTTATTTCTTGCTATGCAGTTCGTATATGAATAACTCTGCATTAGAGGTATGAAAGACCTTTAATATGCATGTGAGGAAAGGCAGGATGGAAGGTTATCTTCCCAACAAACTTGCTCTAATGTAAGCTGCTTAGAAATAGTATCATTCTCCATTTTAAACTTCCAAAGTTTAAAAAACTTTAAAGTTTTTATCACTTTGTTGACCTGGAATTCCTGCTCCTGTTCAAGATGCTATTCCAGTTTAGCTTTCTGCTGTTGCAAATGTATCAATTTTCTGGAAAGTTCATTAGTGAGGAACACTTTTTCCTTCTTGTAATTTACATGAAGGGTATCTTTCTTTTGCAAAGGAGAAACTTGGCTATTACTGTTGATTAGTTTGTTATTTTCTAGAACTTCATGTAAATGGAATCACAAAGAATATAACTTTTCGGGTGCCTGAGTGGCTCAGTCATTAAGTGTCTGCCTTTGGTCATGATCTTAGAGTCCTGGGATTAAGCTCAGGATCTGGCTCCCTGCTCTGCAGGAGACCTGCTTCTCCCTCTCACTCCCTCTGCTTGTATGTCCTTTCTAGCTGTGTTTCTCTCTGTCAAATTATGTAATTATATATATATGTATATATATATATATAACTTTTGTGTAGATCTCTTTCACTCAGCATGTTTTTGAGATTCATTCGTGTTGTACTATTGCTAAGTCATTCCTTTTTATTGTTGAATAGTGTTTTGTTACATGGAAATATCATAAAAATAAGTATTATTATACTTTCAATTTTACCAATAAAACATTATTAGACATTTTTTGTCTTGTTATATGAACACCTACAAATATCTTATTGTGCAAAGTCTAAAATATTTGCTACCTAGACCCTCAAAAAAAAAGTTGCAGACCTCAAACTAGCTGAATGGTCATGAGCTGAGAGCTTGAGAGAAATGTAGAATCATCAATGATACCCTAGAACTATTGAATCAGAAACTGAACTTTAGCAAGATCTCCAGATAATTCATATACATATCAAAGTCTGAAAGCCCTGTTGTTTTCTTTTTCTTACAATTCTAATAAGAAACAACACGTATTGTATATGTAAAAGTGTGTGAGTCTGTGCATATATGCACTGTTAAGCCTAAGATCATTCATATCTATGATTTTCAGAAAATTATTACTGGTATCTAAAATAAACTCGTAAAAAATATGGAGATATATGCAGGTTGAAAAGTCTTATTTTTAAAAACTCTTTTTTAGTTATAAAATGTTCCTTATTTTACAATCTTAAGGGTATAAAATAATCTTTAAAAACTCCTTGTTAAAGCAATTTCCAAAAGAGCAAATGTAGCACAAATAAAAACTGTTCCGTCTTCTGTACAAGGATGTACCAGTGATTAGTAGAGATTAACAGATGATCATCTTCATGCATGTGATCAACAAGACCAAAAGGTCAACAGGGTTTTAGTTTACCATATACTGCAAAATTCATGCTGCAAACCTACTTGGCATGTGCTTTCATTATACATCCCTTTTAATCAACAAATTAGAAGCTAGAGAACAAATCATTCACTTGCATTCCTATTAACATTTGTCCAATATGTACTGGAATGTGAAGATTTTTCTTTTCTTTATGCAAAATAGCATGATAAAGATATTTTCAAAACCAGAGAAAATTAATTTATTTGTAATTATTTAAATTTGCTATAAGTAGTAACAAATGACATTTTATTACTGAACACAGATGTTTAGTTTTTAATCATCTCTATAACCAAGAGTTATAACTTTTTGAGTTTCTTAACATTTGAAACTAAATTATATTTATGTAATTACTGTTTTAAAGAGTTTCCTACTTCCACTGATTTAATTCTATCAATTATAAGTTACTGTTTGAGACTCAATTCTTCAAAATAAAGGAAACTTTAAATTTCTTTTACATATTTATTTCATTAATGCTAGCCAGAAAATAGCAATTTCTCCTGTTCAAACAATCTTTTCCAGAATTTCTTGATTCACTTTGTATCTTTTTGCACACATGTTTGTTCTAAATATATATCTGAACTCTAAATGACTTCTGTTCATATTAATAGTCCATAACAAGATATTAAATCTTCCTTACAACAAGCAACAATATGCCAAAACTCTTGCTCTGTATTTTGGTACTTTCATTAAAAGAACCTATAATTTCCCAAAAAAGTAACTATAAACCAATCATTCCTTCAGTAAATATATTGTTTTCTTCATTTATATAACAAAATTCAGCAATAATCAGAAACTGTCAAGGGAATTATTCAAAGACCAAGGGTTTTGGGGGTTTATTTCAACTCACTTGAAAACGTACAGGTATTATGCTTAAGATAAGATTATTTGGTCTCTTTAAGTCCTTCAGTTATTCACTTCAATTAGACCCACTTTGGAATGTGAAAGTTGTTTCTATGTTATTGTTAAAATCTTATCAGAAAACAAGTTAACAAGTTTTGTTTCTGTTTGTCATTCGACTCATATTTATCTCTCATTCTTCAGATAAACTTGAATTTGTGAAAAACATAAAATAGATAAATTGTATAATATCTAGTTTAGAAACAGGAACTTAATAGCAAAACAAATATAGTAAAAAGAAGGGTTACATTTAAAACTGTGTGCTTCTATGAGAAATACAAAAAGAAGATGAGAAAGGTTATGTAAAGAGAAATATACGCAAAAGCATAAGAAAGGGCAGCTAAAATGACATTCTAGGTTTAAATTTAGGTGTTTGGAGAATACATAGGTTGTAATGTAATAAGCCCTGATTTAAAAAAGTCATCCTTTTCACTCAGAAAAATACCGTTTCATATTTGTAAGGTAATATATGGAGAAAAATACAAATCATTAATGATGAGTCAGAACATTAGTTTAGAGTAAAATACAATTACAATTATGGAATCTGCATCTGTTCATTACAACTTTGTCAGTTTTCCAGAATATGAGGCGAGGCAGTTTTTACAAATGACGTAAATGGAATTGTGTTTAGAAACGGCTAAACAATTTGTGCAACACGTAAAAAATGTGGTGTTACAGCTAAAAAGGAATTCACTCTTCTTCACATTACTATTTATATAGACACCTCTTGGTTCTATTTCTATGGACTGTTTTCTTACTCTGTGAAATTTACCATTAAGAGACTGACTCAACATTCCAGTGAATGTTTAAAATTTTGATGACTTTTTTATTAGAATACAAAACATCTTCCACCAAGGTGTATATAATGATTTACAAAGAATCTGAATGACTTTGATATTTTGCATTAAATTGTCTGATGTGTGTGATAATGTTTAGATGAATAATCTTCCTAAAGCCATCTGTAATACATGGGCTCAGCATTTTGGAAAATCAATAGACTTCATAAAACATGCCATTTAGCTGAAAAGAGGCTGCGTAGATTAGTAAGAAAGAAAATACATTTTGGGCATATCAAGTGGACCAAAAATGACAACATGATACCAACCCACCCCCCAAAATCCCAAAAACAAAAACAAAAAAACCCTAAAGAAAACAAAGGCATTAATATAAGGAAAGTTAAGCAGAACTTTAGAGATCAGTTAAGCATTTTCTGAAGTGTGTTCTATGATACCATCACCTCTAACTAACTGAAAAAATGAGTTTTATCATTAAATAAGCTTTAGAGATACTGAGTATTCTCCTTCCTCTAAGAGAGTCACAGTGTACAATAATAGTGTATGAAAAAACTCTGTGAGCAAAGTGCTGGAAAAAATATCAACTTGATTTTTTTCTTTTTCTTTTTTTTTTTTTTTAAGATTTTATTTATTTGACAGAGAGAAACACAGCCAGAGAGGGAACACAAGCAAGGGGAGTGAGAGAGGGAGAAGCAGGCTTCCCGCCGAGCAGGGAGCCCGATGTGGGACTCGATCCCAGGTCTCTGGGATCATGACCTGAGCCGAAGGCAGTCGCCCAACCAACTGAGCCACTCAGGCGCCCCTCAACTTGATTTTTGTACATGAAATTCCCATCCCTTTTTAAAAATTTTAACACACATATTTTCCCACAGAAGACAATTTGGAACTGTTTGAATAGATAATTACAGATATTTAGGCAGCAAAGTGTTAAAAGTAAAAATGGCCCACATATGAAAAACTATTAAGTTAAAAAATGATATGAAGGAATTTAAGATGAAAATAACCCAGCAAGTTGAACCCTTCTTTCAGCCATTATTCATTCATTCAACAAATATTTACAGAGCACTAACTTAAGTGCCAAACATAATGCTAGGCACTGGGTATAGTTTTGTCTTTCTAAGAAGTTGCTCCCACCTCACCTTCATATTTCCCCCCCAAAATACTAGGAATCTTTTTGAGTGATACTTGAATAAACTGCCAATTTCAACTTGAATGTAATTATAATCTTGTTTCACGAGGACTGATATCAGTAAAGGTATTTAACAATCAGGAAAGTAACCAAATGCTAGGAAATGCAAAAATAAACAAGTGAGACTCAACAGATTAAAAAAGCTTTTGCACAACAAAAGAAATCATCAAAATGATGGGAGAAAATATTTTTAAATCATATATCTGCTAAGGGGTTAATATCCAAAATATATAAAGTCCTTACACAACTCAATGACAAAAAGCAATCCAATTAAAAAATAGACAAAGTATCTGAACAGATATTTTTTCAAAGAAGACATACAGAGGCTCAGACATACATGAAAGGATGTTCAACATCATTAATCATCAGAGAAATGCAAATCAAAACCACAATGAGTTATCACCTCACACCTGTTAGAATGACTATTACAAAAAAAAATCACACACAAGAAATAACAAGTATTGGAGGGGATGTAGAGAAAAGGCAACCTTCTTGCACCATTGATGGGATGTAAATTTGTACAACCATGATGGAAAACCGTATGGCTCCTCAAAATATTAAAAATGTAACTATCATGTGATCTAACAATTCTACTTTTGGGTACTTATCCAAAGAAAATGAAAACACTAACTTAAAAAGATATGTTCACTGAAGTGCTATTTATAATAGCCAAGATATGGAAGTAACCTAAGTATCTATTGATGGATGAATGAATAAGGAAATTGTGGTGTATGTGTATACACACACATAAAATTTAGTGACTTTGCCTCCTCAAGGTCTCTAGATATCTATAAACAAAAAGACAAATTACCTTTTCTCCCTACCCAATATCCAGTGGTGATGTGGGAATAGGATAACCACAACAAAACTCCTATTTGGGAAAAGGAAAAATTAGAAATATTAACAGTTACTGATCTGTATCATTTATAAGACACTTAGCAGGTAATCCAAAGACTCATACTTCTGACAGTAGATTAAATTCCTTGGCTAGACTGACTGCCCTGATTTTGCTGATGGGGAGAATTCCCATAACCACTTTCCTCTAGGGGCCGGTTTTTGTTCTCCGGGAGTTTCTTCTTTGTCTATTATTCCCCATGATCACATATAAAAAGGAAGTTGGGGAAATATTCTTCTTGGGAGCTGTATCATTTTCATAACCTGGTTCTTGATGCTGCAGCTTTTTCCAAACATTATCAACTTTTGTGTCAACTAGATGGTTCCTAATGTTGCACTGGTTAATGCTCAACTATTGTCTCTGGGATTTCCCCAACCATTGGCATCCACTATACAAGTTCTGATGCTGGCACTTCTTGATCTTACCAGAATTCAAACCTTCATTCATATCAAATTTATGCCTTGCTACTCTGGGCTTTTTGTAAATAGATTTTTTTTTCACTTCAGTGGTAAATAATAGTATTACATAATTTTTTAAAGATTGTATTTATTTATATGATAGAGAGAAACACAGCAAGAGAGGGAACACAATCAGGGGGAGTGAGACAGGGAGAAGTAGGCTTCCTGCCCAGCAGGGAGCCTGATGCGGGGCTCGATCCCAGGTCTCCAGGATCATGACCTTACCTGAAGGCAGTCACTTAACCAACTGAGTCACTCAGGTGCCCCAATAGTATTATATTTTTGAAATATTCTTTTAATGGCAACAGAAATTAATACATGTAGTATCAGCAATGCATATACTGGAATGCCTGGGTGGCTTAGTTGGTTAAGTGTCTGCATTCAGCTCAGGTTATGATCCCAGGGTCCTGGGACTGAGCCCCACATTGAACTTGCTCAGTGGGGAACCTGCTTCTCCCTCTGCCTTCCCCTCCCCCTGCTTGTGCACTCTCTCTGAGACAAATAAATAAATCTTAAAACAAAATAAAACAGAAAACCCCAATGCATATAACCCAACCAAAGTGATGGCAATATGAATTACTTTGGCTAAATTCCTGTATGTTTCAACAATTACAAATACATCAGAACAGATGCTTGACAAACAGGGATTGTAATTCATTATCAATTGTAAGATATTCTTGATTTCCAGAATATTAAAATGTTAGGAAAAAAATGTCTTAAGAATTGATGATTTGAAGGTTATTTCTATGTTCACTGCAGCATTATTTACAATAGCCAAATATGGAAACAGCCTAAATATCCACCAACAGATGAATGGACAAAAAAGATGTATTTTAGGGGCACCTGGGAGGCTCAGTTGAAGCATCTGCCTTCAGGTCAGGTCATGATCCTAGGGTCCTGGGATAGAGATTCACATCAGGCCCACTGCTCACAGGGAGCTTGCTTCTCCCTCTCCCACTACCCCTGCTATGTCCCCTCTCTCACTGTGTCTTTCTCTGCTAAATAAATAAATAAAATATATTTTTTTAAAAAGATGTATTATATATGTATACATAAACATATATTTAACAGAATAATATTCATCCATAAAAAAGAGGGAAATCCTCCCATTTTTGACAACATGAATGAAACTTGAAGGCAGTATGTTAAGTGAAATAAGCCAGAGAAAGACAAATACTGCATGATTTCACTTATATGTGGAATCCAAACAAACAAAAGTCCTCAAAAACCCAAACTCAGGAGATCAGATTTGTGGTTAGCAGGGGAAGTAGGAGAATTAGATGAAGGTGGGGGTTAAAAAATACAAACTAAGATAAATAAGTACTGGGGATGTACAACATTACTATAGTTAATGCTGCTGCATGGTATATTTGAGAGTTGCTAAGAAAATAGATTCTAAGAGTTCTCATCACAAGGAAAAAATATTTTTTCTTTTCTTTTTTCTGTACCTATATGAGGCGATGGATGTTAACTAAACTTATTGAGTTAATTTCAAAATATATAGAACTCATTATGTTGCACACCTTAGTGTATGTCAATTATACCTCAATAAAACTTGAATAAAAAAGAACTGATAAGAAAAGGAAATAACTCTAAACAATGAATGAGTCAACAGGAAATTAAAGAAGAATAAAAAAAATCATGGAAAAAAAGAAATGAAACACAACTGTTCAAAATCTTTGGAGCACAGCAAAGGTGGTCCTGAGAGGAAAGTATATAGCAATATAAACCTTTCTCAAGAAACAAGAAATGTCTCAAGTAGAGAACCTAACCCTATACCTAAAGGAGCTGGAGAAAGAACAGCAAAAACAAACAAACAAACAAACCAAAACCAAACCAAAACAAAACAAACCTCAGGAGAAATAATAAAGATCAGAGCAGAAATCAATGAAATGGAAACCAAAAGAACAGTAGAACAAGTCAATGAGACTAGGAGCTGGTTCCTTGAAAGAACTAACAATATTGATAAACCCCTGGTCAGACTTATCAAAAAGAAAGGAGAAATGACCCAAATTAATAAAACCACGAACGAAAGAGGAGAAATCCCCACCAACACCAAAGAAATACAAACAATTATAAAAACGTATTATGAGCAACTATACACCAGCAAATTTGACAATCTGGAAGAAATGGATGCATTCCTAGAGACATATAAACTACCACAATTGAACCAGGAAAAAAGTAGAAAACCTGAACAGACCCATAACAAGTAAGGAGATTGAAGCAGTCATCAAAAATCTCCCAACAAACAAGAGCCCAGGGTCAGACAGCTTCCCAGGGGAATTCTACCAAACATTTAAAGAAGAATTAACACCTATTCTCCTGAAACTGTTCCAAAAAATAGAAATGAAAGGAAAACTTCCAAACTCATTTTATGAAGCCAGCATTATATTGATCCTCAAACCAGACAAAGACCCCATCAACAAGGAGAGTTGCAGATCAATATCCTTGATGAACACAGATACAAAAATTCTCACCAAAATACTACTCAGTAGGATCCAACAGTACATTAAAAGGATTATTCACCACGACCAAGTGGGATTTATTCCTGGGCTGCAAGGTTGGTTCAACATCCACAAATCAATCAGTGTGATACAGTACATTAATAAAAGAAAGAACAAGAACCATATGATACTCAATAGATACTGAAAAAACATTTGACAAAGCACAGCATCCTTTCTTGGTCAAAAGTCTTCACAGTGTTGGTATAGAGGGTACCGACCTCAACATCATAAAAGCCATCTATGAAAAACCCAGAGCGAATATTATTCTCAATGGGGAAAAACTGAGAGCTTTCCCCCTAAGGTCAGGAACACAGCAGGGTTGTCCACTATCGCCACTGCTATTCAACATAGTACTAGAATTCCTAGCCTCAGCAATCAGACAACAAAAAGAAATAAAAGGCATCCGAATCAGCAAAGAAGTCAAACTCTCACTCTTTGCAGCTGATGTGATACCTTATGAGGAAAACTTAAAAGACTCCTCTCCAAACTTTTAGAACTCATACAGGAATTCAGTAAAGTATCAGGATATAAAATCAATGCACAGGTAGAGTAAAGATGGCAGAAGGCCAAGGTACCACATTTCGGGGAGTTCCCTGAAGAGAGCTGAATTCCAGTGGAAAAAAAAACACTACAAGACCACTGTGAACACCCATGAAATCAGCCTGAAATGTGATATTTCGCACTTCTGGACCACCACAGGAGACAAGGACTATCGGCAAAAAGGTAGAAACAAATAAGAGGGACTGGAGGCTTGCCCCCAGAGACAGGGGAGTGGGGGAGGAAGCCCGCAGAGCTGAACCACTGAAAGCAAATACCCCAAAACGAAAGTGCTCTGTGAGTGAGGAATGACAGCAGATTACGGCCTGAATTGGGGCTAGACAGAAATGGGAACACAGCAGAGCCCGGGGCAAGGCAAGGAGACTTTTTAAAACTTTTTTTTTTTTCCCCACTGCCCGGAGGCCCCGCGAGCCGCCGCCGCCGCTGGAGCCGCTGCAGCTGACGCAAAAGCAGCGGGCGTGGATTCTATTTTTAGGCTGCTGCCTTTCTCTCCCGTTTCTCTCCACACTGTGGGCCACGCAGACCCCACCCCAGGGAAGGCGTTTTTACAGACTTGCACGGGACCGGAGAGGCCGCGGGTCCCAGGGCGCAGACAAAGTCGCGCGATCCAAAAGGAGTTGTGGCTTTGAGGTGCGGGAGTGAAATGACAAGCGGGGGCGGGGGCAGAAATCAATACAACGTCTGCACCAGCCCGGCTGTGACAGACTACCAACCGGGAGACTGGAAAGAGCCCCTCTCTGTGTAGAGGCTCTCTCTGGGAGGGAAGTCTGGGCGCAGACATCTTGCCTCGACCTGACTTCCTCAACAGCTGAAAAAAAAGGACGTAAAAGAACAACACTCCAATACCAGAGAACCTGATAACCTGGTTACCATGGAGACCAGCCTCTAGCAAGGGGCCAACCTCCACAGGTAGAAGGACTGAAACTGAACAGCAGGTCCCGCCCCCAAAAAGCAAGCCAGAAGCTCAGGAGGACACCATTCCAATGCAAAACCCCAAATCGGGGAAAGGCAATTTATTAAACTCCTGGCATTGACTACAAGTACCAAAAGCCCTACAACACACTGATACAGTTTTCCACCTCATTTACTTTTTTAAACTTTTTTCTATTTTTACTTTTAAAGCTTCCACTTTAAGCTTAAAAATACATTCTCACGGTTTTTCTTCTTTCAATTTTTAGCCTCCTTATCACAACGTGATACCGAATACAACAGCCCATAACATTTTTTATTTTTTTATTATTTTTTATTTTTATTTATTTATTTTTCTCTTTTTTACCCTAAAATTTTTTCAGACACACTCCTGTGTTTTCTGCTTTTATTGTTGCCCCTTGTTTCCCTGTTCACTCTCTCTGTTTTTCCCTTTCTTCTCTCCTCTTTCCTTTATTCTCTCCTTTATGTGTACATGTAGATACAAGCTTCAAGTCAATCCCACATCCCTATTCAATACTACCCCTATATACAACCAGTTCTAATCCCCCTATATCTTTTGAAAGTGGGCTCCTCCAACAAGAACAACAAGACAAACTCGGGAGCATCTGAAACGCATTCCTTGCCCACAAGGAGTGTTTGCCCTCACCTTCCCACTCTAGTTTGTCAGTCTGTCTGTGTAATTGTCTTTGCTTTTATATTATATAAATACTGGTCTTGGGGGTCATATAGGTTGGGTTTCGCTTTTTGATCTCTTCATTTACCCTTGATAACACTTTTCTTTACCCTGTAACAGTTTTGTACCATATAAATCCTATCACCGGGCCCCGCTCTGGCAGGGGTGTCTTTTCTTGCTTCCTCTCTTCCATTTTCTTTCTTCTTTCTCCTCCCTTTTCGGTGGTGAACTCTGGTTGCTCCAAAACCTTCCAACAACCAATCCACCTAGATAGTGGCTGATATATCTAGCCATACAACCCCTCAACCACTCCTCGCCACAATGACTCGGAGAAGGAACACCCAACAGAAGAAGAACCCTGAGACTGCAACCTCGGTCACAGAATTACTGGAAATGAACATAAACAATATGACAGATATGGAATTCAGGGCAGCAACAGTCCAAGGAATAGTCAATTTAGAAAAGAACATTAGTCTCAAAGCGGAAGCCATAGTAACAGAAGTGAAAGCTGAGATTAGAAAGGCTTAGATGAGATGCAATCTAATTTAAATATGCTAACAGCCAGAGTAAGTGAAGCTGAAGATCGTATCAGTGATTTACAAGACAGATGGAATAAGAAGGAGGAGCAAGAGAAGTCCTGGAGCAAACAACTAAAATCCCAAGAAAACAGAATAAGGGAAATGAATGATGCCACGAAACACTCCAATATCAGAATTATTGGAATCCCTGAAGGAATTGAGAGAGAGAAGCCTAGAAAATATTGTTGAACAAATCATGGATGAAAATTTCCCAAATCTGAGGAATGAAACAAATGTTCATGTACTAGAAGTAGACAGGACACCCCCCAAGATCAATGAGGCCAGAAAAACTTCCAGGCACATAATAGTAAAATTCTTGAATCATAAAACCAAAGAATATGTCTTAAGGGCAGCTAGGAGAAAACGATCCCTTACTTTTGGAGGGAGGACCATCAGAATAACGTCAGACCTTTCCACAGAAACCTGGCAAGCCAGAAAGGGCTGGCAAGACATATTCAGGAAGTTACATGACAAAAATATGTAACCAAGGATGATGTATCCAGCAAGGTTGACTTTCAAAATGGAAGGAGAAATGAAGAGCTTCCAGGACCACCAAGGTCTAAAAGATTATGCAACCACCAAGCCAGCACTACAAGAAATACTAAGAGGGGTTCTTTAGAGGAGAAACGAACCCAAGAGTGACACAAAACAGAAATATATAGAGGTAATCTATGGAAACATGAACTCCATAGGCAACATGATGTCAATACAAATATATCTATCAATAATCACCCTCAATGTGAACGGCCTAAATGCTCCAATAAAAAGACACAGGGTTGCAGACTGGATAAAACGACAGGAACCATCCATATGCTGCCTACAAGAGACTCATCTTGAATCTAAAGACACTTCCAGATTGAAAGTGAGGGGATGGAAGACCATCGTTCATGCCAATGGACCCCAAAAGAAAGCTGGGGTAGCGATTCTCATATCAGACAAATTGGATTTTAGTCTAAAGACTGTAGTCAAAGACACAGAAGGACACTACATCATTCTTAAAGGGTCTATATATCAAGAAGATATAACAATTGTAAATATTTATGCCCCTAACATGGGAGCAGCCAACTACATAAGCCAACTGTTAAACAAAATAAAGAATCATACTGATGCAAATACACTAATCATAGGAGATCTTAACACACCACTCTCAGCAATGGACAGATCATCTAAACAGAAAATCAGCAAAGAATCAAGAGCCTTGAATGACACATTGGACCAGCTGGATCTTATAGATATATTCAGAACATTTCACCCTAAAACAGCAGAATACTCATTCTTCTCGAGTGCACATGGAACTTTCTCC
>PITA01018716.1:0-17943 GCA_004023965.1 Spilogale gracilis
GGCTCCTTCTCTCCTCACTTCTCTTCCTCCTCCTCTCTACCTCTTTTCCTCCCCACCCCCTTCCTCTCCTCCTGTACTTCTCCCCATCCTCCTTCACTCCTTTTTCTCCTCTCTACTTGCATTCCTCTTCTCCTGTCCTCTCCTGTCTCCCCTTTCCCAGTCCGAAGCCCGGCCCATCTGGGGGAAGATGGGAGACAGCACAGTCCCCCTGCCTCCCGCCAGTCACAGTGGCTCAGGACCCTCCGACAAGCCTGCAGGCTGTTTACTGGAGCAAGTGTCTGTTCTAAGGGATGGGTGGGGGTCCTGGGGTTCCCTGCTGTCTGCCCCCGGGAGTTACCAGGTGAGGGAAGTGGTGGTTGTATCTCAGACCATAGGTGCCGACTCTTCCCTGAGCCGCCGCCCCCGTCCCTGGGACAGCCCTGAGCTACGGGTGGGCTCATAGCAGATGCCCCGCTGGGAGGACAGGACCCTCGTCTGAGTGACGCATGTCAGGGTCGAGTCCCAGGCGGACCCCCAAGCCCCGCCGCCTGTTGCACCAGGATACCTTATCCTGCGGCTCAGAGAAGTCACCTGGTCGCCCAAGGTCAGCCGCGTGGACTCTGAGAGGTCACCAAGCCTCCCTGGCCCCCAGCGCCCGGGCCTGGCCCCACCCCCAAGTCCCGTCCTCGGGCCCCTGACAGTGCGCACTGTGGACCTCCTCCCAGAGGGCAGGGGCTTGGGCCAGGCCCTCAGGTCTCGGTGGCCCCTCCACCAGGCAGGGGGGGACGGGGCTGACATGTCTCTGAGCCCGTGGGACCGGTGCATGGTGTCAGGCCTAGAGTTCCCCGGCTGGGGGTGCCCCTGGGGCTTTGCCCGCTGAGCCAGGCTTACCAGGGGGGCCTTGTCAGCTGGACCACTCTCTCCCAGGGCTGGACTTGCTGCCCCTCTGCGTGACGTTCCTGCTGTGCTTCTGGGAGGTCCAGTATGGCATCCTGGCCGGGGCCCTGGTGTCCGTGCTGATGCTGCTGCACTCCGCGGCCAGACCCAGGATGCAGGTGCCAGCCCACCCCTGTGCCTGCTCCGGGGACCCGTGGCCGCGGGGGCCTGGGGGTGGAGGTGCCGCACTCTCCACGCACCCGCCCAGCCCCGCTCCCAGCTCGGCCGTGCCTCCAGGACATAGTGGCTCACCCCTCCTCCGTCTGTCCCCAGGTGTCAGAGGGGCCGGTGCTGGTTCTGCAGCCAGCCAGCGGTCTGCACTTCCCCGCAGTGGAGGCCCTCCGGGAGGCGATACTCTCCCGGGCCCTGGAAGGTACGGCTGCTGTCATCCCCAGCTCCCGGCACTGTCTCCGCACCCCAGTCTGCTGCCGCAGGGCCCCAAGGCCTCGCTGTGCCCCGGCCGGGGCCTCCCGCAGCCGCCCCTGCCCGCCCCTGCCCCGTGTGACCGGCTGGCGCCTGTCTCCGCAGCGCTGCCCCCGCGCTGTGCGGTTCTGGACTGCACGCACGTCTGCAGTGTGGACTACACCGTGGTGCTGGGGCTCGAGGAGCTCGTGGGGGACTTCCACAGGCACGGCGTCACCCTTGCCTTCGTCGGTGTGCAGGTGGGTGTCCTCGTGGGCGTGCTGGCCGGGCTTTTACCCGCTCTCACGCCGGCCGGTCATCCCCCTGTCAGGAAGAGGGCGCTGGGGCCCCGGGAAGCTGTGTGACCTGCCCAAGGTCACCCAGCAAGGGTGCTGCCCCCCCACACACTCCCCCTCGGCTCTGGATCCCATTTCTGTCACCTTTGCCCTGTTGGCAGAGAGCTCGTTTTGTGTCTTTCAGAGAACAAGCATTTAAAAAGCCTCCCTGTTCCTGCACAAGGGAAGGCAGTTAAACTCGTTTCCATTGCCCTGAGCAGAGGGGAGTTGTGTCTGCTGGGAGACTGGGAGGCTGTGACCCGCGGGGGCGCGAGGCCTGGGGGCCGGCCCAGCTCACATGGGCCCACGCCCTGCAGCAGGGGCCCCCGCCTGGAATAGTTTCTCTGCCCCGCAGGTCCCTGTCCTCCGTGTCCTGCTGTCCGCTGAGCTGAAGGGGGCCCGGTACTTCTCCACTCTGGAAGAGGCAGGTGGGCGCAGAGTCTGTGGACAGAGAGCCACGGCGTGCCCACAGCCCGCGGGGTCAGGCGGCGGCGGGTGGGGCAGGACCACAGGACGGAGACTGCGCTCCGGGAGGGTCGGGCGCCCTAGCGCAAGCGTGGGAAGCACGGGCACAGTGGGTGCAGTGGCGGGCAGGGCCCGGCTGTCCTGGGAGTCACTTCAGGGGGTGTTGCGTACGCTCCGTGGGTGCGCAGACCGGGTGTGCGGCTGCAGGCCTGACAGGTGGGTACAACCAGGCGTTCACAGGTGAGGTGTGGACCGTTTCATCATCCCAGAAAGCCGTCCTTCCGTCCTCGTGACCCCCCTGGGGGGAGCCACTGTTCTGGTTCTTTGCTCCGTGGGTCAGCTCTGCCTGTTGGAGAACGTCACGTAACTGGGATCAGAAGGACTCAGTCTGTGTCTGATCCCTTGGGCTTAAGCGGGTATCGTTGCTGTGAGCAGCTCTCTCCCCAGGAGACAGGGAAGAGACATGGCCCGGCCATGCCAGGGGACCACGTGGCAGTAAGGAGGGGTCAGGAGAGCACGGATGAGGCGCTGCCAGGGACTTAGGTGAAACCCTGCCCGGGCTGGGGGTGCCAGCCGGGGTGACCCCACCTCCCTGTGCAGCAGGACTCTGAAGTCCCATGGGACGTGACCCTTCCTCACTCCTGCCTCTTTCCTGCTCGCACACCTCGGGTTTTCTGCAGAGAAATGCCTGCGGCAAGAACCGGGGACCCAGCCCTGCAACGTCAGCGAAGACCCCGTTCCGGAGCACAAGATTGCCCTGCTGAAGGCCTGACGGGGCCACCGGTGGGCGTCCGATGCCTGGGGAGTCGGCAGAAGGTCCTGGACGCTGAATGCCGGATGCCACCCTAGAAACGTCTCGGCCCGAGGCCTCTGAGCAGGTGACCCCCGGAGGAGGAAGGAGGCTGTGCATCGAGAGCCACAGGTGGGACTTGCGGGCTCTTTATTTGGGGTGACTGAAGGGGTCCCCCCCCCCGTTTCCTGGGCTTGAACCTTTTTCTAAAGAACAGTTTGCAGAGAGCCTTCTAGAACAGCAGACCCAGTGAGAAGAAAGGGGCAGGATTTCCACCTGGTGCAGGGGTGGGGTCTTCACACCCCAGCCCCTCCCCGGTAAGGGGGGCGGCAGGCTGGACAGCTCTGACGCGGGTTCCAGTCAGGGCGGCGGCGTCTGCGCTGTTGGGAAGGAAACCGAGACGTGCCAAGTGACTCGACGTGTCTGTGAAAAATAATTTTGTTGTCAGTGTTTTTTAAATTAAAAAAGCAAGAGCTTTGGTGTTTTGTAAAAACTGTGAACGCTTACTGTAAAACGTAGCATCTTCCCCCTCCGCTCCGGCGGTCGTCCGGGCCCCTCCCCGCGCTGCGCACCTGCCGCCGGCCTGCGGTGCGTGTTCCCAGCCGCGTGGGGATGAGGCCACTGTGTACGTGGTGCTTCGCGACGCTCACTGTCACCCGGTCCTTGCTGTGAATTACTCATTGTGATAATAAATAGAGAATATGCGATCCGCGGTGGCTGAGTTGAGCTTTATTCCATGTCTGGGTCCGCGTGGACTCCGCGAGCCTCGACGTGTGGACCTCTCTCGCCCAGTGTGTAGACACGCCTTTCCGCCCCTGCACCCCGAACCTGCCTTCCCTTACCTCCAGCAGCCTCCCCCTCTGCGCAGGCGAACGTGTCCTGGAGCCCTGTGTGCTGGGCCTCCCCCGCCCGGGGCCCCGGGGAGCAGCCGTCCAGTGGCTCCTGGCCCCCACGCCAGGCACGCTGCTTCTGGAACCGAGAGGCCATCCCGGTCGCAGAGCGGGCCCTGCCGTCTGGGGTCTGCACCGGAGCTGCACGGCTGAGCCTGTCCAAGGATGGTGAGCACAGCCCCGCTGGCAGTGTCGGGAAGGGAGAGCAGGCTGAACGTGTGTGCAGGTGTGTCCCGGCCGGAGGGCCGTGTGCAGCTAAAGGAGCAGGCTGCAGCCGTGCGTCTCTACACAGCGCTGTTTTTAGGGAAAAAGAGCGGGTTGCGGAGTGATGCTCGTCTTACGAGACATCCTGTGAGCGCGCCCACGGAATGACGGGGCGGTGTCTGCGCAAGCCTGAGAAAAGTCCCAGAAAGATACACATCAAACCAATAGAAGGAATTATGTTGACGTCACAAGGCTTGGGTTGATCTTAACCGTCTATGTGTGGTTTCATTTCTCCACGATACGTTCATACATAGTTAAAAACTGACTTACGTTAAATTTATATTAGCATAATTAAGTTAAACATTTGTTAAGCTTAAGACTAATTTCTGATACTAAATTCTGAACTCACTAAATTCATAATTAATTAATAACTAAAGCTCCATTTCAGGAAAAAAGCAAAGCCTGGACTGGACCGTGGCATGGAAAGACTTTGAAGTCTGTTGTCTGAGGATGCTGGGCTGGGCCCCCCGGCGCCCCTCATCACCAGATGAGCCCGTCGGCCTCGGCCTGTGTCGCGGGGCCCTCAGGGTGGTGCTCATAGTACCGTTGGCCGGTGTGCTCCTAGCGGGCTGGCGGGGTGATGGTGCCCAGCACCCGTGTAGTCCCCAGCCTCCCTGGGGAGTATGGCCACGTCCCTGAGATGTGCGTTCACACAGGCTCTTAGCAGGTGTAATCAGTTAAGTGAGTCCATACTGGAGTGGGATGGGTCCTCAACCATACCGCTCGGCCCTTATAAAAGGGTTTGGTCCAGACACGCATCCAGGGAGAAGGCCACATGAACAAGAAGACAGAAGTCAAGGTGATGCTTATCTAAGCCAGGAACAGCAGACGGTCAGCAAGCCTGCAGCAGCTGGGGGAGAGGCTCACAGCCTCACAGGGACCCTGCCGTGCCGACCCCGGGACCCTGGCCTTCACCCCCGCCTCATCTGTGCTGCTGTGTCACAACAGCCGGGGCGAACTCCTACGGTGTTCAGTGCTCACAGGACGGGACCTCACCGGTGCCCTGGGCGGCCACATGCCAGGGATGGCTGAGTTCGGGTCTGCAGGCATGGAGGGAGGCGCACGTGCCGAGCAGCGGCCCACGGGCACTGCTTCCTGCCACAGCAGCTCCCGGGACCCCGACCTTACACCGAACGACAGCCCAGGTCCACACCTTCGACAGCAGTACCACACAGGCCACACGCATGAGCTGTGCGGGCCATGTTGCCGTTCCCAGTCACCTTATCGAACAAGGAACAGGTGAAATTAGCATTTTAGCTCATTGCACCCACGAAGCTATCCTTTCAGCACGTGATCTATACACAGCTTACCGATGGGACAGTTGGCCTCATTTTGTTCATAGGACATCTTGAACCTGCTGTGGATTGTGTGCCTCCAGCCCGCCATGGTTCAGACCAGCCACACTTTTCGAGTGCTACGTGCCACGTGTCCCGTGGCTGCCGGGTCTGCTAGCCCAAGTCTGAGATGTCTGCATCCAACGCGGTTTGGAGGCCCTGGCTGCTCCCAGCTCCTCGCTCACGCCCGTGCTTGTCTCCTCTCCGCCCCTGGGGGTGGTCATGGGACTCGCGGGCGTGGGGAGGTGGGGACAGCAGAGGAGGTACCGTGCCGTGGCCTGCTCGCAGAGAGCTGTGTCACGTCCAGGCTGCTCCAATCTCTCACTGTGTGGCATGTGGTAAGTTTTCTAATCTCCCTGACCATTAATCTCCATGTGCTCCAAAGGGCCATTGCAAGCATGCAGTTGAGGGGCAGGGTGGGGAGGGCCCGGCGGGTATCAGGCACTGAGGGTCAGCGCTGCCAGGACTCCTGGCGCTGTGCTTCCTCGTGCTCTCTCCTCTTCTCCCCTCTGTGCACGAACCCGACGCCTTCCTTGATGAGCATGTCTTTGGGGGTGCTCCCTCGGCCGGAGGTGCTGGGATGCAGGGCTCGAGGTTGGAGAAGGGGAGGGTGGAGAGGAGGGCGGGAGGGCAGCTTTAGGTCTCTGGCTGCAGTGCCCTGCTCCTCCCCCGCCCCAGGGAAATGAACCAGGGCAGGGTGACGGAGATACCCTGTGACCGCTTCATCTTGCCTGCAGTCTGAGGCCACCATAGAGAGGTTCCCCCGGTGTCACCTGCTCTTAGAGGGGCAGCTGCAGGCCCCACCCCCAGTGAGGCCTCCTCATGTCGCCGCATGCTGACGGGAGCAGTGGGTGCCCCGTGAGTGCCGGGGGCGGGGACCTCTGTCTTCAGTAGGAAGTTGGCCTAGAGCGGGGCCACCCTACCTGGACTGAGCAGGAGCCAAGAGCAAACCTTTCTCTGGCTGTAATGTGATTATGTGTGTAACCTGTTCCATGTTGATCTACCTTCTCTCTGTAAACTTAGCTACTGACACCTGATGCCAACACAGAACCTGTTCCCCCCCCCCACTTCCGAATAATTTGAGCCCGTGGAGGACCGAGGTTTACCGACACCATAGGGACTCTTTGCGGTGCCAGATGGGCTGCATCTCTTGGAGCAGATTTGCCAGAGTCGCGACCAGCGCGGTAATAGACGAGGCCTGAGAGTAAGGAGATGCTGAAATAATAACCCAGAGACAGAGAGGGGAGCAGGAGGGGCAAGTGGGGATATCCAACAAGCCGACTTCAGTCAAGATCTCATAGCTTTTTTTTTTTTAAAGATTTTATTTATTTATTTGACAGAGAGAGCTCACAAGTAGGCAGAGAGGCAGGCAGAGAGAGAGGAGGAAGCAGGCTCCCTGCTGAGCAGAGAGCCCGATGTGGGCCTCGATCCCAGGACCCTGAGATCATGACCTGAGCCGAAGGCAGAGGCTTTAACCCACTGAGGCACCCAGGCGCCCTAGATCTCATATCTTATATAGGAACTAGCAGCATAATCACACAGTTACTGATGGGCTTAACCTTCTCTAACGCGCTTGGAGTACATCGTGATCAGAAGAGAACAACTGCAGTTACATCCTCGAGGAGGTAAGGGCAGCCATGAGCCCCGCGCATGTTCGCCTAGCCCACCATCCTCGAGGAGGTAAGGGCAGCCATGAGCCCCGCGCATGTTCGCCTGGCCCACCGTCCTCGAGGAGGTAAGGGCAGGCATGAGCCCTGTGCATGTTCGCCTAGCCCACCGTCCTCAAGGAGGTAAGGGCAGGCATGAGCCCCGCGCATGTTCGCCTACCCACCATCCTCGAGGAGGTAAGGGCAGGCTATGAGCCCTGTGCATGTTCGCCTAGCCCACCGTCCTTGAGGAGGTAAGGGCAGGCATGAGCCCCGCGCATGTTCGCCTACCCACCGTCCTCGAGGAGGTAAGGGCAGGCATGAGCCCCGCGCATGTTCGCCTACCCACCATCCTCGAGGAGGTAAGGGCAGGCTATGAGCCCTGTGCATGTTCGCCTAGCCCACCGTCCTTGAGGAGGTAAGGGCAGGCATGAGCCCCGCGCATGTTCGCCTAGCCCACCGTCCTCGAGGAGGTAAGGGCAGGCTATGAGCCCCGCGCATGTTCGCCTAGCCCACCGTCCTCGAGGAGGTAAGGGCAGGCTATGAGCCCTGTGCATGTTCGCCTAGCCCACCGTCCTCGAGGTAAGGGCAGGCTATGAGCCCTGTGCATGTTCGCCTAGCCCACGTGCACATCATGATCAGTGCTTGCTACATGGCCTGCATGCCTTTTAGAAATTACACCATGGACTCAGTCATGCTTCAGCAAGAGCCCGAAAAGGCGGGGCAAGATGTCAGGTGACCCAGGCAGGCAGGTACCAGGAGTTCTGCCTCTGGCTACTGCACCGTGCCTCCGCTTAGACTCAGCGTGGGGGGCCTACCTGCGCCTCCAAGGGGGAGGGAGTCAGACGCTGCACTGTGACTGCTGACACTGCCGGAAGTCCCCTGGGCTCCCAACCTCTCCCCCGCTTTTGTTTTTAATTGGAAGAGATGGTTTGGGGCCTTCATAAGAAATGTATTGGATGAAATCCTTTTCCACATTCCTGAGCCCATGACTATAAAGCAAACAATAATGATCAAGATTGCAATAAACAGGGGCGCCTGGGGGGCTCAGTTGGTTGGGCGACTGCCTTCGGCTCAGGTCATGATCCTGGAGACCCGGGATCGAGCCCCACATCGGGTTCCCTGTTCAGCGGGAAGCCTGCTTCTCCCTCTCTCGCTCCCCCTGCTTGTGTTCCTCTCTGGCTGTGTTTCTCTCTGTCAAATAAAATCTTTAAAAAAAATAGAAAAGAAAAAAAAATTGCAATAAACAGCCAAAAGGAATGTTTCAAAATGTTTCCAGGGTTAAATCCATTCAAATCGTGCAAAATCTGAGAGGCCAGCTTTGCTGGACCCTCCACATCCAAGTGGGAATGCTGAATGGCCGAAATACCCTTTTGTGACTCCAAAAGATTGAGACTTAAATTACCGTGGTGTCAGATGCCTTGCAAATGCCTCTGAACTCGCTCCCAAGTAGTGTTGTCTGCAGGCATGGGCGTCACACAGGTATGTTGAAAACCCGCGTGGCACACAAGCTTTATCTGGGTTTTAAGAATAGATAACTGATTCCCCAAATATTCTACTGCTTCATCCAGACCATCTAGTCTACTCATAATTTTTTCGTCAATACGGTTTTGAATCGATAAGGCATGCGATACATTTCTAGCAAGAGCATTAGCATGAGTAGCAGAGTGGATGGTTTGAGTAAGAGCCACTGCAGAAGCCATAGAGGTCGCTGTAAGAGCAAGCAGAGCCCCTAGTCCTGCTAAAACCACACCCGGGAAGCGCCTAGTGTGTCGCAACTGTTCCTGTAATTCTACAGCAAATTGATATCCATAGTCTGAATACCAAGTTCCTTCCACTCCAGTGGGCAGTAGCGCACATGCACGTCGCATAGCAAGGAAAACGGTCAACGGCCCAGGCTGAAGGCAGGGCGATGTTACAGGCAAGCAGTTACTCAAAACGCCGTCAAGGCATTGAACGTACATTCCCTGGCCTGTAGGTTCAATTGTACGCTTTACTTGCCCTGACCCCACGACCACAAGAAAGGGTCGGGGTACACAGGCTTGAACAGTAAAGCTAAAAGCAGGCTGGTCAGTAAAAACTGTAGGATATTGTGTACCAAGGCCATAATCCCGCACTTGTTGGGCATTTCCAGGTCCCAGGGCGGCAGCGAGCTTCACGACTCAGTATGGTCCATGCCCCCTGCTGTAGAGAAGAGTCTAGCCGGCATGGACACATTTAGCCACCCTTTTAACGATACGGAAGCTGTCACGCTGACCAGTCAGATATGGAAAGGCCGGGCACCTCGGGGGGTGTGATGATGACAGGCGCTGTCTGTAGGCAGGAACTCCATCGTAAAGAAGAGTTTCTCCGTCCTATTGTAGAAGGACATAGAGGGTGCCCTTTGGGTAGCACCCCTAACACGGGCTTCTCGGGATTGTTTTCATCATTAATCACTAATATTTTCCACCTTTCACCCTGCCAGCGAGGCACCTGCGTTCCATCACTGCGACGAGTTTCTGTCCCTTGCCAAAAGGCTTCGTCGAAAGTCTCTTGTTGAACAGGCATACATCCGGTTATTGCAGATATGCCAGTAACTGGTATTTGGAGACAAATCGGTACCTGAGCAGCCAAGCCAGTCCAATTGATGAAATGTTCTGCAGCTTCTGTATTTTCCGAAGAAATTCCTCCAAAATAATGAGAAAAATTAGTATGGACTCCAGGAGAAGGATCATCCCAAGTAACAGTTCGAACAGAAGGAGGATCAGGTACATATGCCCAATAAGTCAGGGCAGAGGCAGAAGGAGTCTGAGGCAACACTGACATAGCTAAGAAAGGGTTAATCAATGTCTTCTCCCCTGATGCAGAATGTACAAGCAGCTCCGCACGTGGCTAAGGCCGTCATCTGAGTCCGTCATCTGAGTCGTCGTGGGAAGTTCGAACTGTCTATTTCTTCTTTTGCGCTCGACCACACCCCTGCCCAGAGCCATCCACGCAAATTTTTGGCGCATCTGCAAGAACCCGGCGCCATCTCTCTGGGAGCCAGCGAGGCATCTCCGCATCCTGTGGGAAAACATACACAAAACCTCTCCCCTTACGCAAAACAGGATCTGGACCCTTCCACTCTCCTGTTAACGGATCTTTCCACCAGGCATATGGAAGGGGAGAAAGGCAGGATGCCAGAAGCGTTCAGCTGCTGTCTGACCTAGATCATCCACGTTTAAAAAATTTAAAGCATAAAGAGTTAAGTGTAATTGCATATGAGGAGAATATTTCACAGTTCCCTGTAGAATCTCCCCCCTTTTGTTTTTTTAAGATATGCTTGTAGAGTTCCATTAGCTCGTCCACTATAGCTTGACCTTGTGAATTATAAGGAGTACCCCTAGAAGGAGAACTATTAAATGTATTACGAAAGATCTGAAATGCTTTAGAAGAATACGCAGACCCATTATCCGTTTTTATGGCTTTCGGGACTCCTACTTGAGCAAATGCCGAAAATAAATGATTCTGGACGTCAACAGATGCTTCTCCAGAGTGAGCAGTAGCATGAATAAATCCTGAAAAGGTATCAATAGACACACGAATATATTTTAATCGCCCAAAAGGCGGGAATAAAGTTACATCCATTTGCCATAAAGGATTAGGCATCAACCCTCGAGGATTTACCGTGTAAGAAGGCATTGGATGGGGAGTAGGACAGGTAGGACGCACCTTTACGGTGTGTGAGCGTCCCCTCGGGAAATGCGAGGTTGGCGTCTTAAAGCCGGAGCATTTTGAGGAGACTCAGCATGACTTTGGGAGACCTTCTCAAGATTACCAGACACACAAGGATGAAAATGAGTTATGGCATCAGCCACTGCATTTCCTTTAGGTAGAGGTCCAGAAAGGTTAGTATGAGCCCGAATATGAGCTATGAAAATAGGATTATGTCTTGTATTTATTAAATCCTGAATGCGGGAAAAAAGATGGTACAACTTCTCATCATTAGTGAGAATATAAGCACTAGGAAGTACGACAACAGATCTTGCCGCATAACGGCTATCAGTACATATATTACGAGGTTCAGAAAATAATTGAGGGGCCAACTGAACAGCCTTTAGCTCCAGGCGCTGTACGGACTTAGTGGGATATGTACCTTGGTATGCTGGCTCCCCATAGGGCGATTCTTTATAAATGCCAGTATGTCCCAATTTATCAGCATCAACAGATATATTAAGTGCAGCGGTGAGTGACTTAGTCATTATAACACGAGTATTAGCAACTTCTGTTGTAGCAAAGAATCGTAAAAGTTTGTCAGCCGGTAAGTGAAATTTAAGTTGGCCTGGATATCCGGACAGGGCACTTTGCCAACTTACATCTGTTGCATGCAAGGCGTGTACCTTGTCAGAAGTTAACATAGGCAATACAGTAAACTCAGGTACTTTATTAAACAAGTGAATGGCTCTTTGACGCCCTTTTTGGATAAGAAGAAGTAAAAAGTCCTGTATTGGTGTCTATCACATGCAGCTGATGCATGGCTGTGTGTATCCATTCCAAAGGTCCACGAGCTTGCCACGTTACTGCTGCAGGAAGCCGAGAGGGCATCAACAAAATCAAGTATCCCGAGTTACGCGTGCTGAGAGAGCCTTGCTCTGACCAATTGCAAGGCTCTCTCACCTTCTGGCGAAAGGACTCATTTAGAAGGAGAACTATCTCCCTTAAGAGTATTGAATAATGGCTTTAAATCATCAGCAGTTAAATGTAGGAAGGGGCGAATCCAATTAATATCCCCCACAAGCTTTTGATAATCATTTAAAGTTTGTAAAGACTGAGTTCTTATGACCACTTTTTGTGGTCTGATTTTTCTTTTTTCAATAATATATCCTAAGTATTCAAAAGGCTCGACTTTTTGTATTTTATCAGGAGCCCAAACTAAAAACTGTTGCAATTGCTTAACCAAATCTTGAAAAGCTCTCTGTAATAACAGATCGGTCTCTGCTGCCAGTAAAATGTCATCCGTATAATGAATACAATATGCAGTGTCCTTACATTGATGGCGGAAAGGAGCTCGAGCCACAAAATCTTGACACAAAGGGACTGTGGGCCACACCCTGTGTGGCAACACTTGCCGTTGATATCCTGTATGTGGCTCGCAATGACCGGCACTGGGAATACACAGAGCGCTCACAATCTTGTTGAGCAAGAGGGACAGTAAAAAAGGCAGTCTGAAATTATTGACTTAAATTGTAATGGAATAGCAGTAAGGGAAGGAAGACCAGGTTGCAGAGCTCCCGTAGGTTTCATAGTAGTATTTACGGCTCTTAAATCCTGCAGTGACCTCCATTTACCTGACTTTTTCTTAATAACGAAAATTGGCGTGTTCCAGGGACTGTGAGATTTTTGTAAATGACCCAGAAGCAGCTGATCCTGAGCTATAGCTGCTGCCGCCTCTAATTTTTCCTTAAGGTAAGGGCCGCTGATCCACCCACATGGGCTCATTATTTTCCCATTCTATAGGCAGCGCGTGAGGACGCGTCAGTGGCCCTTTGGAAAACCCAAACCCTGGTTTGCAGGATATATTGTAGGAATGATTGGTTGTGGATCTCCTTGAAGATTCTTTCCTCGTCCTTTACCGGGTTGGAATCCCATCTGTTTGATGAAAGACATCGCAATAGGAGACTGAGAAGCATAAGGAATAGGAGCGGTATTTAAGGTAAGACCCATTGCCATAAGTACCTCACGCCCCCATAAATTTAAATCAATATCCAGTACAAAAGGTCGAAAAGTTCCATGATGTCCTTCCTCAGTGCTCCATGGGAGATAATTAGCACTTAATTGAGGAGATTGTGCTTGACCAACCCCTCGAATAGTCACTTCTATATTAGTCACTGGTCAAATTTTTTTTTTAAGATTTTATTTATTTATTTGACAGAGTGAAACAGCGAGAGAGGGAACACAAGCAGGGGGAGTGAGAGAGGGAGAAGCAGGCTTCCCGCCGAGCAGGGAGCCCGATGTGGGGCTCGATCCCGGGTCTCCGGGATCATGACCTGAGCCGAAGGCAGTCGCCCAACCAACTGAGCCCCCGGCGCCCCCGGTCACTAGCCAATTTTTAGGCCAGTGTTGTGTGGCAATGACAGACACATCTGCTCCAGTATCCACCAGGCCAAGGAACGGACGCCCTGGGATCAATAATACCAAGTAACGCTTATCAGCAGAAATAAGTTGTGCCCAATAAACATGGGTAGATCCAAATCCTTTATCTCCTCATTGCCCTGTAAGGGCTGGGTTGGGACTATGAACCCGAGGAATAATAATCAACTGAGCAATAGGCTGTCCTGGGAAAAGTTGTAGCGTTCCCTCCTTTAAAGAGACCATTATTTTGATTTCTCCGGTATAATCCTCATCAATAACTCCAGGATGAACTATTAACCCTTTCATAGTCCAGCTAGAGCGCCCCAATAAAAGACCCCAGGTACCTGATGGTAGAGGTCCCCAAATGCCAGTTGTCAAGGACTTTGGGGCCGGTGCCTCCCTCCAAGCACACGGGCACATGGGGGGGGTAAGTCTAATCCTGCACTGCAGGGGGTACCGCGGAGAGTAATTTGCCGATGTTTGGGAGGTCGGAGGTGTTGGCCTGGGGTGGGGGTGGGGCAATTCAGCTGAGGGAACCTCGCTGCTATTGTTTGTTGGGGCTGCAGCGAGCCCTGCTTCCAGTTTCCCTGAATAGGATTGCCAAATCTATCAGTTTTAGAACGGTACTCATTTGCCCAATGATACCCTCCTTGACATTTAGGACACAGCTTAGCAGGTTTTTTATTGTTACTGGGCGCAGTCTGGGCCATCCCTTGAGGGCACTGAGCTTTAAAATGACCTTGTTGCCCACATTGAAAACACATTTTAGATTGTTTGCATTTCCCTATAAAGCGTGTTTGCATTTCTTGAGGAGATGCTCCTCGAAGTGCAGCCGCCATAGTAAGCCCTTGAGTGTAAGAAGATCTGATTTCTACACATAGTCGAATACAGTCCTCTAAATCAGCCGTTTTTCCCAGGGGCGTGGGGCAGCCTGGCAAGCAGAAGGAGCATTCTAGTTGTTCAGTATGATAGTAGCGGCTTCCCCATCACTCACAACACCTCCCCCTGCTCTTAGTAACCTAGCTGCAAAGCCCTGCTTGGGTTCATCAGGTCCCCGCCGAATTTCGAATTTCGGGCCACGCTTCAGTGCGCATTCCTGCCACAGGGAGTCGCTCCCGTGCCTTCAGGCGCATTCACTAGTCTGTCTATAGGCTACTTCTGGATCATCTATTTGAGCCCCCACCTCCTTCTCCTGCTAGCATGTCCTAGGTTACAGGAATCTGAGTTCTCCTATTATAAAGAGCACTTTCAGTAGCCCGCTCAGCAAACTCGGCCTTCCATAATAAATAATCACCTTCAGCCAAGCAGGCTTTAGCCACTGTTTTCCAGTGTGTGGGACACAATGCTTCATTAGCAATATTATCTATTAGGGAAATAGGAAAAGGAGCAGTGGGCCCATATAGGGCCGTAGCTGATTTAATCTCTTTTAATACCTTAAAATTTAAATTTGTGTGTTGCCTAGGACCCCCAGGGTTTTGGAAAACAGGAACAGGCTGGTGCCCGCAGTAGGTTGAATTCTGTCCCTTAAAAAGAGTTCTTAACCCTAGCAGCCTGTGACTCTGAGCTTCTTTGGAAATGGGGTTTCTGAGGACGTCATTAGTTGTGTTCAAAGGAGGTCACACTGGATTGGGATGGCTCTAAATTAGACGACTGGGGGTAGGGAGACACACAGGTGAGGAGAACGCCATGGAGTCACTTGACTACTTCCTCTTGAGTTCTGTGTCCCCGCCCCTAAAACAAACGAGGAGCCCCAGCACCTGCATAAGGCTGCCCTTCTGTCTACACGGGCCTGCAGCCCACGTGGGGACTCGGTCGGTGCCGATGGAGGCAGTTTTTGGATCCCACGGTTTCAACCTGAGGGACATCTGACTCTGGGATGCTTCTTACTCCCTGGGGTCCGGAGTATGATCCCTAGTTGAGACGACCCAGGCCCAGACCACGGACTCCCACCAGCCAATCGCAGCCCGACCCATCTGTACCCCAAAGCCTGTTTCGGGAGCCACTGGACTGCCAAGCCTCGCTCAGATAGATCTGCGGTCTTTCCATGGGAAAAACCAGAACTGGAGAGAAGGCCTGAAGGCAGGCTGGGAGCAGACACAACAAAAGCCGAGAGCCGTGGGCCCCTGTTGTCTTGCATGGTTTTTACTGACACAGGCCTGGGATAAATGAGAGATTTTGTTCAGGCCTGGCTGGCCGGACAAGGCCGGCTTTGAGGGGCCTGGGGAGGCCAGTCCGGGCCGGGCCGCACAGCTTTGTGGTGGGCAGTGGCAGAACCCCCCAGGCCTAGATTCTCCTCATAGGGCCCCCTTGTTCTCGGCCTCCCCCAGCCCTGCCTGCTCTTAGGCTCCCTGCGAAGTGTGCCTCCCTGCTGCCTGCCCCGGAGCAGGAGACCAGCCTTCCTGCAGGCGACCCCGGGAGTCTCAGTACCCGCAGGTGAGGAGCACGGCCGGCCAGCCAGGTGAGTCTGGGGTCCCGCTGAACCCATTCTACAGATGCTGCTCTCTGCAAGTTCAAGATCAAGGACATTTCAGATGCTCCAGCATCTGTGGGATCTGGAAGATGTTCTCTGCTGGGTTCGGCCAGGCGGACCAGGTGGCTGAGTCGTCAGGCTCCTCTGCTGGCATCGCGCTGCTGAGCCTGGGAAGAACCCTCAGGCAGGCTTTCCGCCTGCAGATCTTCCCCGAGCAGGGGTCAGGCTCTTTGTGAACGCTGGGCCGAGAGGAGAGAGCCAAGCCTGCAGGCTCTGCACCACCCTTGGAGCTCCTGGGGGCTTGTTTCTGCGCCCAACATGCCGCTTACTGACTTCTCAGAAAGGAGGGAGTCGGAGCCGGGCTCTAAGTGGGCTGCTGCTTCTGGGGGTTGCTGTCACTCGAAGTCACCCCTGCAAATGCAGGTGACAGCTCCGAGGTAGCCTGGCCAGGCAGGCTCTTAGTGGCTAAAGGAAGAGGAGGTGACCTGATACGCCAGCTGAGCCTTCGCTGATCTCGAGCTGTCAGATGAGTTGGGAGTGCGGAGAGAGACAAGGCAGGACAGCTACCCCGTCTCTCAAAGGTGAGATTTTAAGCGTCCCTCTACTCTCCCCTTTCTGCTAAGGAGTGGTCAGCAACATAGAGAAGTGGACAGGAAAGATCCCCTGGGGACATTAAAATATGGCCTTAAAATCCCAAACGTGTCTCCTTTGGTGGGGCATCTCTCCCTGGAGGCACTGGCATTGCTGAGGCTGGTTGGGTTTTACGGCGAACAGGCCACAGTGTGCTGGTCGGGCGGTTTTCCAGCCCCTTGTCCGTGACGTGACCTCCTGACCCTGCCAGCTGCAGTGCTGACCGCGGTGCCTGCTCCGCCGGCCCTCAACCACCCCCTGTCATTTGGAGCAGGCTCCGGGTTCTGGAGCCCACGAGCCACGGCTGTCCGCGAGAGCCCATGCAGGAAGTGCCGTCCAGCCAGCAGGGCTAGCCCGTCACTGGCCTGGAAGGGCACCTGGCCTATTGCTCTGCTGGTGTCTCCCCAAATCTAATGGTGGCACAGGACAGTGTAGGGAGGGGCTGGGCTCTCCCTTCACTTGCTATTCCCCAAGGAACCACAGATTCCTAGAGCCTTCCTTGAATTCTGACTAGACTCCCTCTCCTGCTTAGAGCCCAGAAGGGACAGCCCTGTGCAGCCTGCCCAGCCTGGAGCCTCCTTCTTTCAGAACAAGCTCTCTCTCCTGGGCCCCACACAAGGTCAGACAAGGCCACAGCAGTGGACACGGGGCTTGGATCCTGGCCAGATCCAGAGGAAGCAGACAGTGGGCGTAGCTGGTCGTGAGTTGGGGCTTATGGCTTTGAATCGATACTAGATCAATCACGGCGACCTGTGCCGAGCACCTCGTAAGCACCTCCTGAACTCAGTGATGCTGAGTCTGAATGAAGAAGCCAGCCTTGCAGGGGTGTGCGCTCTGGGAGGGGAGCGCCAGGAAGACATGAGCCTGCTGTGCACAGGTCAGAGGAAGGGCAGTGTAGCTGGAGTGTGGAAGGGAGAGGATTGGAGACACGAGCAGGACAGGAACCCCAGCCTTTTAAATTTGATCATAATCATCCCAACTGGAGTTTGTAGGAGCCCAGGGGCCCACACGTGCTCTCAGGCTGCGCTGGTTCTGCAGGAAGGGCGGGTGAGGAAAGAGGGAGTAAGTAATACACATCACGTACTTTGCTTGGGTCCTGGAACATCAGCACTGGCTGTATTATTATTATTATTATTATTATTATTATTATTATTAATGATAAATTCTCCAACAGCTCTAGGGTGCTGCACTGTGAGCTCACACATGAGGACACTGAGGGATGGAGGGATAGGGGTGCAAAACGCAGGCTGGAGTGGCCTGCCTCTTGGTTATCAGGGACCATCTGACGGAGGACACAGGCTGGAAACTCTATAGGACCATGGGCCAGTGTGGTCACTTAAACTGCTCAAGGCCCCAATGCGACAGGGCTGTGGACCTATGGCTCTTGTGCTCTCTGCCCCTCCCTGGCCGGCTGCTGGCTCTCCAGGGGGGTGGGCACTGTCCAGGGTGCTGTGCTCCGGGCCAGGGCGGGGACCGCCAGGGGAGACCCGGGTGCAGACACCGGCGGGTCCACAATCCGGGCTCCCCTGCACCCCGCCCCGCGGGCAGCGACACGCAGCGCCTCCGGAGCCCCGTGGCCTGATTGCCGGGTCCACTGAGAGGGGGCGCCACGGCAAGGGGCATTCTGGCGGCATCCGCCCGAACCACCCCACGCCCACAGGGGCGGGACCTGGACGGGAGAAACGAAACTGGGCAATCGGCGGAGGCTTGCC